>VJOZ01006745.1:0-23570 GCA_009801055.1 Stichopus horrens | reverse complement strand
TTGTAATAACAAATTAACAATTTGCAATGAAAAATAAATAATTGAACGCATTGTCAGTTTGTTATAACAAATTGGTAATTCTAATAACAATTCATCACTTTTAATGACAAATTAATATTTTTTTTTGCTTGCATAGCCATAATAGGCTTTCCTATATCCAAATCGACAACGTGATGGAGGTTAGTAACAGTTTGAATAGTTACAGCCTAGCTGCGAAGAATATGGGGTAGTTGTCTGTTACATAGCCCTTCGATTTTTTTTTTTTTTTTGAGGGGGCATGGAATTCCTGAACTTATCTACCTTTTAATATGAACACCTGGAAATAACTTAGAACTACTGCTAATAGGTTTACTGAACAAGGAACCACAAACTATGAAAGTTCGAGGACGACAAACTTCTTTCTACGAGCAAGCAGCGGCGAATCAATGCAAGACAGTGTTCCTTCTGTACGTACAATTTTAACTACTTTAACTATAACACGATGACATATGGTACCCTATACCCCCTTTTGAACTATAATGTCATAGATTGACCTGCTTTTGCAGAACTGAATAAGAAGTTGTTAACTTTGAACTGAATCTTTGAACTGCGCTATGAGTTACATATTAAAATATTAACAGAAATGTGGTGTCCCCAAAAGTGTTCAGAACCGTCAATTTATGTGTTGAATTGACTTGGGGTTTTCCTGAGACAGCTTGAACAAATCCAGGCCTTGTCGATCGTCTGACCAAATGCCACAAATTTGTATACACCTCTGCCTATTCAGATTCAAGTAACTGTGAAATCGTCGTGTGCAGGTGCGCCAAGAGTAGCTACCAGAAAGCATTGCGGTTTCGATGAAAGAATGCAGATTGACCCACAAATCTTAACTAATTATGCTTTTATTAAGTAAGCATTGTCATGTGGTTGTACCACAAAACTCTAACAGATTTGTCTATATCAATTTAATGTGCATCTTTAAGTCCACCCACTCACAAGTATCCAAACGTTATCTTTAAAAACAATAAGGGCCATCAACTGTCACCTACGTATGTGTCCTATATGATGTACAGTCACTTTCTTCGTCGTGATATTTTGCGTAAGCTAGCTTCAGAAGGGAAAAGTTTTTAAGGTCACACCCAACATGCATATTCATGACGATTAAAGTTTCATACCATCTGCAAGTGGACAATTTGTACCGACATCTTTGTTGCACAGTAAATTAGATGAAACTTTGTTAAATAACAAGCATTTCGAGCATATTTTAATTGAGCTCCGCCTACTTATTTAAGAGTGTGAACGATATAAATCAAGCCGCCTATCTGCTATCATGGAAACTACGACAGACTACAACAGGTCACCACTCACAAATCTGACAGGGTTCTTGCGTTCAGTGTGGTTCACCGACATACCCAATATGAGATCAGTCTAAGCTTCGCTCCCTGAGAGATGTGTTTATCTGAAGCATGCCACAAACACACGTATGTTCACACATGTCTTTGCTCAATGGCTAATTGAAGTGGTGCTCATCATACTGTGTGTGACTGATAACAAGGAAGTACATAACGGCTGTCACTTCAACTAATATTTTAAGACTATTTTAGTGATGTGTGAACTGAACCTCAGATAATTTACGAGAGAAAGAGGGGGTGCCTCAGAAAGGAAGAGGGGGGTAGGAGGATCTGACTGCAAACTATACAGAGAGCCTTTCTTTGTTGGGGCATGTGAGATACAGTCATGTTGTTGATGTACATGACTTCATCCAACAGTATAAAAAGAAACTGATGAAGCTACTTAAATTTTGTGCTTGAAATTATATCCCACCAGCCCTTTCAACCACCTTCGAACAGTATGCAATCGTCTGCCAGTGATAAAGATTTAAATGCACAGACAAATGACAAATAAAAAAGAGAGTAATTTCTTTTCAATTCAATTTTTATTGCTGCTTTACATAATGAGCAAGAGTAAATATGCACAGAAACTCCACATTAATTACACTACAGAGAAAAAAACAAAAATGTTGTTTACTAGCTACAGTAGCTTTTAAGTTTACCAAGCCATTTTCGTTCACTCACTTGTTTCATGTATTAATATATATATTCTTTTTTTTTATTACGACTCACTTGAACAAATGCAATCGTTTTCTCCCACACAAAAAAGTAAAATGGATAATGGCCAATGCCATTCGCAGAAGAAACATTCGGGGCCGTAGTCAGGTCAAATACCGAGAGGTGCCAAACAAATGTGCCAAAACACTACCGGCACGTATGACATAATGTTCAAATGGCATGATGGTGATAATATTCGAGGAGGGGCAAAAACATTTCTTGGGGGGTTGCCTCCAGCAACCCCTTTCCCCCTTGACTACGGGCCTAGAAACGTTTTATGACGATTACATGTGCATGTTCAGGTCGAGCAGTTTAAAGAGAATCTGTGCAACTCTACATTGAAATGTGCGGGGTAATTACCCCCTTTTAGAAAACCTCCTTTTTTTTGTAAGAAAATCAAAAAGTTTTAAACAGACAATATAAAAAATAACACCTCCCTGAGAAATGCCCATCTTGTTCATACAAACACACACACACACACACACACACATGCACACAAAACCAGAGTTACACATTCATTTTGCAACAAATTGCAACATAGCTGCAATCACGCTGTTACAACAATACTCCACAGAATTTGAAACAAATTATCCTTTGACCAACTTCCTAAGTCTCGATGAAGTAAATTAACACACATTTTATTTACATACATAAAAAGATGATCATCTTGAGAGGGGTGTCAAACGGTGGGGGGGGGGCTAAATGGACATATATCGCACATGGATCCCTGCTTTATATTTTTCTTTTAAATTTGAAAGTTGGAAGAAACATTTTGCTGACTGAAAGATGCAATTAGCAATAGAAGACTGCTGATTATAGGAGACGATTATTACTGATGATTAGTACTAATGATGTAGCCATAAGCAACGATTATAATGAGTTCATTTTTACCTGAACTTTCACAAAATCTTACAAAGAATTCCTTTGATTTGGCTTTGGGATTTATCAATCTCCTTCAGTTTTAATCAAATTGAAACTATTTACCCCAATATATATATATCCTTGGATCAATATGGAGATACAACATTGTGGTACACTGGACATCTCTCCGCGGTATCTCTGTAGGAGATTGACAAATCCCAAAGCCAAATCAAAGGAATTCTTTGTAAGATTTTGTAGAAGTTCTAGCAGAAAACAAAGTGTGCTGGTTATATTTAAAGGAATGTATATTTGTAGGTAGGTAGGCTGATATCTTTCTTTACATTTGTGCACAGAAGATCAGGGTGAGAGAGAGAAAGGTTTTCATAATGCATGAAATCATGCTGACGTGCGACATACACATTAAGTATTTACAAAAACAGTGATAGAGAGAGATTGACACATCTTATGAGTGAATGAAATCGAAAGAAAAAAGAGGACAAAGATGAAAATAGAAAAATGAGCGAGATAATAAGCTCAAAACATCAAAACATAGCTTGGTTGAGATTATGCCATTTTCATAATCATTGATGTAAACTTGGTGACAGCTTAACAGAACAGTGATGCCTAAATGAAGAAGACAAAGTGGTTAAATAACAGAAATACTGGTAAATGTAATGGAAATGTTTTTAGTTTTTGTGATTCCTTTCAAATCGCTTTCTCTGAAGGAAAGCTTAAGCAAGTGTTTCATGTCTGCAAATCATAAGACTTTATCCATTCCACATCTATTCCGACTTGACAACTTGCGGTACTGCTGGTACAACTTGCAAAGACTGATCATATCATTGAAGAGTGGGTTTGAGGACATGTAGCTGATAGTCTAAGGGAAACCGAGGTGTCACTTCAAACTACATGAAAAGGGTATAATGAGTAAAATGTTACTTTGATGAACACATTCAACATTTTAGAGACCGACCAAGTTATTGTGTAAATTGTGAGAAACCTATGATAATCTTACATTACAGGCAAGACAAAAAAGAGAAAAAGAAAATGGTGCAACTGTTAAAAAAAACACACACTTTGTACATTCTTCGACAGATGAAAGGAATTTATGCACCAGCCATTGGTGTTGAAAATTGATACCACCCGGAGGTGCAATTAAATGCTTCAAACGCTCAATGTATATCTTGTTGGGTAAGTCGTTTCACAGAAACAAAACTAAAATAAAATAAAGAAAAACAGAGCAAACTCAAATTTGATCATACATTCATTATAAATCTGATTGAGCCTGTAGTCATGGATATTCTCAAATTTGATTGTGCCTGATGTCACGGATATTTTCAACATTGGAAATATCGAATATTGTGACCAAACTGTTGCATGGAGGTACAGACAACTAAATCTTCTTCCTCTATTCAAATGCAAAACCTACTAAAACATCACATTTCACGATTTACAAGTCCAGTCTGAGATCAAATCACATTCAATTTTGACTTAAAGTCTTTCCTTCTTTGTAAGCTTTCTTAATCAGGAAGTCAATTGCAAAAGAAATAAAGAAACTGATAAAATTGATTTCTTGGAACAAGTACAATAGAATGGCTTAAAGCTGAAAAGAATAAAAAGAACAGACAAAAGCAATGTCAAACATTAGCATGACAAGGGTAACATTAAATTTGCTTTCACTCAAACCAAAATTTTTTTTTCTGAGAATTCAATTTTTTTTTTTTTAAGTTCTGGAAGATTCTTGAACTATATCACTCACAATGGGGAGCAATGATACAAGTTTCCATTAAATTTTGCAAAACCATTTTAATCAATCAAATATTGTTATTAAAAAGGCAGAAAAATTCAAAAAAAAAAATATGAAGAATGACAATCCAGGACAAAAAATTTTTGTGTCAAAGATGAATGTCAAATATCAGAAGCTCCACCTTGGGGAGCACCCTAAAAGGTTACAGACAAACCTGTGAACAACAATCACCAATGGCGAGAAAAAAAAAATGATAAATGTAACAAGGGTCCCTGAACTAAAGACCAAAGTCAGCTGTTTAAAGCTGAAAAGGATTCTTCATAGGGCCACACCTCTGCAACATCAAAGACAAGACTTGACCATTTGATAATTTTGTGTCCTCTTTCCTTTTCAAAATATGAATTGATTTGCATTGTGTAAAAGAATCTTTTCACAGCTGGAAGTCTGCACCATCAGTATGTGTTGTTGTGATCTGTGTTCATGTTTGTGGGTAGCCTGCATTCTGTGAGTGCCTAAAAGGCGACACAATGTCTCGACGGACCAAATAAAGAAGACAACTGACGTTTGACATGACAGACACCAGTATTTTCACTTAACAGAACAAAGAGGTAGCTTCTGTAGCTGGTCAGGCTGGTAAAGTGATAACAATACAAGAAAGAGAAGATGAATATTGCTATGAGAAAAATAAGAAGGAAAATGGAAGTTATTAACTTCGTCTACAGAACAAAATTTTCACTTGCCCGAAGCCAAAAAAAAAATGGCATATGGTTTTAACTTTGTGACCATCTTCAACATCAAAAGTTAAACGCTGATGGAAGTTGCAGAGTCTTAACGTATTTCATACGATTTTGAATAGACACTTTAAACCAGTTATATGTTAAAAAAAAAGTTGCAACTTTTGAAGAACGACAACAGTAGAGTTGTATTAGCAATTTAGAATCGCAACTTGATGTGAGTTTAAAACAACAACTAACTTTCCAGACATCATTAAAGCGACAAAAAAAAAATTAAATCATTTCTTAATAAAATATAGTCTATCAAAGGCCGATACAATGGGAAGAAAAGTTCCTTTAAGGCTAATACAAGACCTAAAAGAGGACAGGTAGTTGTAATAAAGACTTTCTATAACACTCTTAGCATTATTCTACCAAATAAACCACCCATGCCACAGACCAGAACGGTGGTTATGCTTTGTTGTTACCATGATACGTTTTTGACCCGGTGAATTGTCTCTCTGAACTTTCAATGCAGCCTCATGAAAGATTCGCAATGACAGCACGATGATTGTAAAAGTTGCACGATGGTTTTGTTCGCTCGTTTCTGTGAGGCTTTTACGGCGCAGGCTTGGTCGGCCCACACGAAAGGTTTGGTTGTTTCAAATGATAGGCAGGTATACACGAAGACTTGCCGCAGATTGTAAGTTGACAGCTCATCGTTTCAGATTATTATGGATTTTATGTCAACATTCCGAGTATTGTTTGGACTATTCTTTTAGGTCTCTCTCTATCAAACTACCAATCCTCTTTCAAGTGACTAATATAAAGGACTAAAGCCAGTAATCCTAAAGTTTAATCAATATGAAATAGAATGTAAGAAGATGCTCAAGAGCTAACATTAAAAGATTTGACATTAACCACTTACCCTGCAATTTTTTTAAGTTGTTTTTAACTTCAAGCTATGCAACCTGACAAACACATTTTTCATCCTTTGATATCGTTGAATATAAAAATATAGATAATGATACCATTGGGTACAGGTTAGAATACCACATCAACCTAAAATGCACTTAGCCAACAAATAATTATTTCAGGTCTTACACCTTCCTTTGTCGCAGACGGAAACCTTCCCGACCCTCTCCTCTCAAACAACACTCCTTTGTCTTCATTTTTAATTATCTTTTATCTCCCCATGTTTTCTAATTAACATATAACCAAATTTTTACTAATAAACGTAAAAAAAAAGTTATGATAATTGTAAAATTTTGGATGTCTGTCCTGATTTCATGAGGACTGTCTTCTTGAAAAGTAACTCTAAAGCAAATAACTTTTACGTTCAACATTACATTCTCACATTGACACTCGATACCAAAATCACAAATGGAGGCTTTTACAGTATCCAAGGAGCGCATGCACTGGGCAGGCAACTAAACCAGTCCATGAAAAATCTATCGTAACACAAAAAAATAAAAAAAAAAAATCTGCAAGATACTAACCTTATCATGGTACAATCTACGGCTGGAAATTTATTCCTTTCCTGATTTGGCAATCTTTGAGTTAAAAATGAACAACATATGGCAAAAGATAAAACAATAGGTCGAAATGCAACACAATAAAAAAAAAAAGAAGGTTACTACAACTCTATTTAGTAGCAATTTGGCATTGAGAAAAACAGAAATAAGATGTTTTGACTGATGTCATTAATACATACTGTTATCATGCATTTTCATAAATCTGCTAATGTTTTTATTCATTGCTATCTTCTTCTTCCTCTTCTTCTTCCTCCACCTCCCCGTAGCATTCCTCAGCCAACATGTAGTACTTGTTGGCGAGTCGGCCCTTCATTGCACCGAGGGCCGCTTCAGCCGCCTCGTTGTAAAGGTCGCCTGAGGAAATGAGACAATTTTACGCTTAGTGAAGGGAAAAGGATTTCTAAGTCTTTGGGTCTATCTCGATTTCCCTAATATTGTCTTCTTGACTTCTCCATGACGTAATGCAACACCCAAAATGCCTGGTGTGTTTTCCTCCAAAATTGTCACCTAAATTCATAATTTAAGGTTTTGCATGTTTCATCCTCCTCGGATATAGCAAGTGCAAAGTGTGAGCCTTACTGATGTCTATGAATTATTTGAACGGCATGCACACAAAAATGTAATCTAGCAATGTAAACAAAACACTAGTAAAAAAAAAAGAAAAAGGACAGTCAGACCGACAAAGCGCACGATTACAGTAATAACTACGAGAACATCGACACTGTCTTGTCAATGCCCTGATGATCAGATCTAACAAATATTTTACACAGATATATCTTGAAAGATGATCATATATATATTTAGTTCAACTACATTACATCTTGAACCATGAATGAACAATAAAGAATATCCAACATCACAGTTGAGAGAAATCTTTGCACAACTTCTTCTGCCTTTGCTGTTCGCTTGTATACCAAATCCAAACAGACTGAGACATTCATGTAACATTTCATGTCCCCTCAAAGACACTCTCTCCCCAAGACTCCTTCTCCCACGTCATATTCCGTCTACATTTATAGTTGGCAGCGGAATTTAAAGTTGTTTTATGAACCATGATCTGACAATCGGTAAGAAAGTGCATGATTAAAATCAAATAGAGTCCTATTCTTTGCATGAACTTATCAACATCCCAACATGTAGATATACAAACAATATAGAACATGTAGATTAACAACAATTCTTGGGTCTCTGGTTTACATTTTTTTTTGAAATGTGCATCACTTTTGTATTTTATGTTGGTTTCTTATGCTATGCTTTACATAATTTGTTTTTAATTCTGATTGTTATTGTAGTTTTTGTTTGCCAGCTACCATGTCATGATTAGGCCACAGCCATGTGCATGAAATGTATCTTGAACAAGGACAAATTTGTGCTGGGCCATGATATGTCAGGAGTAGTAGCAAACAGATCACTTAAGAACTCACTTAATTTTTCCCTAAAAACTAATGAATAAGGTGAAATCACTTACCAGATTGAGACGGGTCCTTGCAGAGCCCAAAAGATCCTTCACGGTACATTTCAGCCTGCCTGGCGATGAGTAAGTAGTTTGGATCTGCCATGGTGCAGTCATATTCACCATTTTCGTCCTCAGTGGACATTTCCACCGCCTGCTCATACCAGTTTACAGCATCAGTCCAGGATCGGTTCCTAAGGAAAATCAGGATGTGAAATTGCTCAGTGGTCCCTTGACAATATCAAAATCAAGCATCTCACAGATAGAAATTTTTTTTCAATTTTAAAATGCTGGAGACAAATTTTTTGGGTACTTTTGAGTGCTCTGTGCCTCCAAAGTCAAGTTCAAGTTGCGACTCGTTTGCGTAAAGCTGTTTATGTCCTCTTCAGGAGATGACTCACTTTTATCTCCTGTAGAAACTATTCTTTGAGGGAGTCTTAACAGAAGCCAATTTTGTTTGCTTGAATTATTTTGGAATCATCAACATGACATTTATCCTGGTCAAAAAGGTTGTAATCTTTGTTCTCGTTCGTGTTTCCACACGCAATGCTTTTCAGATGCCCATCACGCTACTATTCTAACAGCGAGCTCCGTACCCAACCGAGTTATGCATACCCGAGGATCTGCTCAATGTAAATGTCATGCACATTTGTCAAAAATGGGGCATAACCATGTGCAAAACACTCGATCTTTATTCACATAACCTAGTAGCTTGTGTACAGAGCGCAAACGAAGTCACAGCGAGTGCTTGTTCACTGTTCACCCTGATTGGTTGTTTTCCTCAAAGAAGTCATGAACAAACATGAATCTTTAGGGTGTGAACTAAAAGATCAAATCTGATTGGTTTCTTCACTTTTTCAAAACAAAATGACCATAAAATAGGGAAAAAGTTAGGAAAGTAGCAAGCAAATGTACAAGACCCTCGTGTGAAGTAGAATTTGGAGAGTAACAGCAGAGGGCACACTCAGCTCTGTACAAAGGAAGTAGTGTCATACTACATAATTATAGTGTTAGCAACACTATCACGACACTGAAGCTGGCAGTGGCGAAAACAAATAAAGTGTTATATCAATGCCCCCGACCCCCAATTGAAATATATAAGATGACAAAGTATTGTCTGTCCCTGTATTTGCTGTTTGTCTGTCTTTTTTTCTGTCTGTCTGTGTTATTGCTATTGCTTGTTCCGAAATTTAAGCATTTTTTTTAGTACCACAGTGGTTTATTTTCCTTGCTCAATGTAACATTCTCACCTACTAACCTGCATATTATGAATAACTGGCTGTTACAAGGGTCTGCATGTTATGGCAGAAATCAAACCAGTGCATTGCTTACCTATCTGTTCCAAGACCATTCCCAGTGTCATATGCCTTGGCCATGTGGACCATTGCACTGCGGTCACCAGCCTCTGCTGCCATCTCCATGTAACGGATTCCCTCGTTGTGATTCGTCTCGCTCTCCTGTTTGGATCGTGAGACAGAAAGTGTAAAAGATTTTTTTTGTCGATCAATGATGAGAAGAACAAAAACAATTCAGCAAATGTGATAGATGTTGCTTCTTCTTAAAGCTACCATTAGTGTTTACACGGGGTTCATATGTCAGACCCTGGTATCCGAGGTCCACCGTCAGGAAACTTTACTTTTGTGACTCTTCCATGACTATTCCAAGACCATTACATGACAATTTCTCAAGCAAATTGGTAAATAAGCATAGGACAATTTCACTTATGAATACTTGTGCAACTATCGTGATCAAAAGCAGATATTTCTTAACTCGTTAAAATCAGCAGTCTGTTCTATATTTTATGACCATTTTCCGAGACTTGTGTTGTTTTTACAAAATTTCATAACTTTAGCAGATCTGGAAATTGAAAGTAACGTATGTCAAGACTTTTCCAGGCCTAAGGAACCCCCGTAACGAGATCGTGACGTCCACTTACTTCGACATGCAACTCGGTCAAGATGTCGTTGGGGAGGTTAAGGTATATCCGCGCACAAGCCAGGATGGACTCCAGAAAACCGCAAGCAGCCGACTGTTCAAGGTGATATAGAGCGGCTTTCAAGTTCCTGGTGTCCTCCGAGACAGCGAAGCGACCAAGCTCATGATATTTGGCTAGTTCTAAGTGGATCTGATAAAGAGAAAAAAGACAAGATGACAAGAAATACTCATAAAACAAAATGCTGTAGCAATGAACATTGCTTTTGTGAGAAAGAGCCACTTCGATGTTGAGGGGGTTAGCAAAGTCAAATGCAACAAGCTGATGCAATGTAGGAACTGTACAATGTATGAACTTGTAACTTGAAACTAAACTTGATTTACCTACCTGCCCAAGAATAGACCTGCCAGAGGTTGACATGGCGGGTGCATCCACAGAGTTTCTGCGATACTCCTGCTCCATGGTGACACAGGAGGGGCGATGGCTCACATTACGTTTCTGGAAAAGTCTTCTTTCCTCCTCCTGTGGGTGACAAAATTATTTTTTCCAACAATCAATGGGAACTTTCAATCAAGTATTATGAATGCCATGTTACATCTCTCATCAGTTTTTACACTTTTTTTTTTTTTTCAATGCCAAAAGGCAGCCTAAAATATTTAACTTACAATTTAAGATTTTAATCAAGTGCTGAATCTAGGTTGAGTCCAAGCAACTTTGTTTTCTAGACATGAAAGGGAAATTTTTTTCCACCAAATCACTGGAAAACACTGGACATGGTTGTTATGACTGTACCTTGAATGATGGAGAATTCGCTAAAAAATGAAAACTGATTGCTTTCAGATGGATAGAAGAAAACCATGTCAAGATAATCATTGAAGGTGGGGGAGGGGGGGTTAGGAGTTGATAGAAGATACTGCATGACATACCCTAGTCATCGAATCATCGCTGAAGTTCCCACTCATGTACCTATTACGGTTACTTCCGCTGATAGGGGTAACCTTCATAGGAATGGAGGAGGGTGTGGTAGGGGTAGAGGGCATGCTGATGTCACTTTCGGAGGTTGCATCCTCTTCTTCATCTTCCTCTCCCAGAGTGTCCAGGGGATGGTGATCATCACTCTCAGACTGTCTCTCGGTGATCAAGTACCGCGTCACCTCCAGCGGGGAGATGGAATATCGAGGTCTGAATACCACCTTCACCTTCTCTGCGACGTGGGTGTCAGAGTTATTCTGCAGAGGGCAAAAAGGAAAGATTGCTGATCCTCAGCAAAGCAAGTTCACTGATCTTTCATGAGTAGAAAAACACTAATATGGGACTTCATACTGAAGTCTCCTACTTGAAGTGAGGCCAAGGTACAAACTGATACAAAGGTACAAACTGTGTAACTGATCCAAGGTACTCTGTACCAACCAAAAAATCAAGAAAGCCTAAATGCTTCAAGACCTTAGCACAGAATACTGCAAGCTCAAAATGATTTGTTCAATGCCACTTTATGCTAGTTTTACACAAAAGGCAATTTAAGTCGGCACCAATTTGTGTTCTAAGATCTCAAGACCAACCTCTGACACACAAAGAAAAATACACATTTTAACGAGGGAACCATCAACTGGTTGTTGCTAAACGTTTTTAAATACAAGAAGCTGTAAACTTTTCTGTCGACAGATCAGTATAGCGGGGAACTCAACTCACAGACAATTGCACATATTTCTCATGTTCTGCCAGCTCTGTGGGATGGAGGTCAAATTCTGTCAGACCCAAGCTGTGACAGATCTCGTTGCAGGCATGGGTCGCGAAGAAGAGAGCCATGCCCTTGGTACCGAGGTTACCCTCATTGTACTCCGTTCCTGTTGCTGTATGGATCTGCGGATCCGTGTACAAGTCGCCCACACCTGGAGACAGTGTAAGTGAACAAACATGTAGTGAACCACAAAACAGGGGAATGTGACGAAAATCCTACACAGCACCTTTAGGAAGTCAACAGAAGAAACATCGCTTCTTTGTGACACTCTTCAAGTAATTACTTCAGAATTTTAAAAGCTACTGTTACTTTTTAAAGAGAGAAACAGTAAATTTAAATTAATGCTTATTTCTATTCAACTATCAAGTATATTTACTATATATGTTGTTGTCATGGCCACAATGGTGTGCAGTAGCAAAACGGGTGTAATTACACCAGGTATGTGCTTCAAAAAGATTTCTTGACGTCTGCACTCCTGGCTGATGAGAAATTTATGGCCCTTTCGGCCCCACATATTAACCAAAGCTTGAAATATAACAGATCTTTCTTGTGAAATGAGAAATATAAAGGTACGGAAACAAAATATACCGAAGAAACTACACAATGTGGAGCATTAACATGAGGGCAATGATACACAGGATATGAATACAGACAATAGTTGCTAGGTACTGTATTCTTGTGTATGTATGTTTTTTTACATGGGTGGACACACATCGTCCATTGAAAGCTTAACTTTGATTGGCTAAAACCATGGCCATCTTTAATAAAGTAACATCTGATTGGTTGAAACATTCTAAGCCAACGTCATGATGTTATTACCTTGAATATCCACCACAATGAGTTTGTGACCAGATCTTTCGAACGTAAAATGACTGAATGCCTAGACATGAAGAAGAAAAAGTACATGAAATATCTCATGATCATAAAAGACACGTAAGATAAATTTACATAATTAATGTTATATCTATGAAAATACTGATACATTCTCTTGACTTAGTGATTGTGAGCACTTCTAAACATTAATGCTCAACGCATCTTGCATATTTCCATGCACCCTTTGCATTCACAAGTTCAGTAAATATTAAAGCATGTTCTGTCTTGTGCCAGACATTGTTTGACAGGCTTCTTTAAGTGGTCTCACCTGTATGTCTTACAGGATAGGAAATTAAGCAAAGGTTACAGAGAGCCTTTTGAGTCAAAGATAGCCCCTGCAAAATTCCTGTTTGAGGGTTTTAGCTAACCAAGGTTTGATGCTAAATGGCATTACCTTCACTATGGAAAAAAGCTCACCTCTTACAGATAAAAACACCCAGACACACTTGCATAAGTGCATGAAATACTTATCTGCTCTTGGGACATCTTTACTACATGATTGTAGGCAAGCTATGAACCTGTTTGGAAAACATTTCATTTTACTGACATTTGTAAGTGTATGTTACAGTGACTATGCTTTAAAATTCATGAACACCTGTATGGCTCTTTATGACCTCCTTTGAGAAATGGATAGTTTTATTAAGAGAAGAAAATAAAAAGTTTTACAAGGATACATGTTACCATAGAATATAAAAGCAACTACCAACTGATAACCAAGCAGGTAGAAATGCAGTCTTTATCCTATCATTGGATGCCATAATGATTTTTTTTATTTTGCTTCTGAACTAATTTCCAAGTGTGAGCATTACTGGATCTGCAATGAACTTTTCCAGTACTTTCAAAACTATGAGCATTTTCGACAGGATATATCCCTTCTCACCTGAGGGGTGCAACGGACGTCCTCCTCCACGACAAAACCAGAGTTTGAGTTATACTTGACGTAGTGGCCTTCCATGAAGTTCTCGAGATGGTAGAGAGGTTTGGTAGGTCTGCCATGGAACTCCAGGATTGCCATCTGACAAATATCGATCTAAGGAATGCGAGAGACAGAAAAAAATGGAGCAGTTAAGTAATAAACAAGAAGTAACGGAGAAGGAAAGGAAGGAGTTGGTACTAGGGGATAATGACAGATCATGACTCTCTCCTTTTTGAGCAAAATCGTTAAATGATAATCCGTCATAGAGATGTGATGCTGTACATCCTTCTCGACACAGAGGTGTGTCAATGTGTCCAGAAAAAATATATCTCACCACCAGACTGCTCGACCTGCATCATTCACTTTCACTTTTTATGAGGTGGTACTCTCTCCAGGAGTCGTTCATCAACTCATTAACGTCCTCTGAAAGCAATATTACTTGCTCAGTTTTGTGTTGCAGTTTCCTGAAAAAGTCTCTTAATGGACATTAAGAAGTTGATCTTCTTTCAGGAGTTAGTCTTTGAAGTTCTTCTGCCTTTGTCATCACAAGATATATACACAAGAAGATATAACGCATCTTCTGAGAGTACAGTCTTCCCTGCATATTCTGAAGCATTGTCATTGGGATGAACAGTTCTGTATGCATATTTTATAATTCTCTATGTCATAAAACCATCGAGCAAATGTGTTTCTCTCCAATGTTGTGCAGCTCTGCAGCAATAGCAGCTTGCATTACACAAAGGCCCTCTCATCTTTGCCTCTTAACAACCATGGGGGCACTGTGCAAGATAACCTGCCTCTCTCTGATCACCCCCCCCCCATGCCTACCCCCTTGGTCACACACAAGTTGCATCTCATTCACTGGTAACTTTGAAAACTTGTAATTAATACTTTCATATTAATTGATGCCATTTTCCATCTTTTATACTGCCGTACCTTCTTTGGTGGGTTATGTCTATTGTATTCTTCACCCCAGACCTTGGCGTCCAATTGGAGTTTTACGTCCTGGAAGTAGATGTCTCTGTCTATGTCTTCCATGTATATCTTTGCCACAAAGTTTCCTGCATGGGCCCAGTCGGAGGACTTGCTGAAGTTGGAGAGTTTCTTCCTGAAACGTGATTTGTCACAAAGTTACTGTATAAGCTTTTAGTTGTATCATAATACTGTATATCTATAGTGTACAGTCTTCCATCCTTTTATTCACTTGAAGGAGAGTGGTAAATGGAATGCACTGAATAATGAGTCTTTAATGTATGCTGAAAATTCCTGCTACAAAAAATCTTTACAACTTTGGTATCTTTGAAATATGGGACTTGTATTGGGGTATAAAAGTGCTTAACCAGGCAAAATAGCATAGAAATTTAATCACAATGCAGAATGTCAACAACAAAATCAATGAAAGACGAGAAGTTATTCTCTACAAATAGACATGACCAAGGTCTTAGGGTACTGAATACTTTAGACTAATAACTTCACACAATGATGAATTGCTATTGTCACTTTAAAGAATATACTACACTGTATGGCTTCTTTGCTAGGCATAAATGGGTTAACTACAGTACAGTATTAAACCATTGATGTTTACATTCAACTAAAATGAAGAAACAAACACTGTCAGTTGGTTGTATTGTTATCTCTTTCAGTTACTTTTGGAGTTTTTCCCTTGTATTAAAACCATGTGATTCCCCTGTTGCATGTTTAATAGAACACTAAGTACAATCTACTGTAACATGCATGTCTACAGCATGCATGTGAAACTTAATCTAATAAAATCAGGGATGACACTCCACAGATGTGGATTTTGAAGAGATGTATGGAACAGAAATATTGTCACCTTGTTAAAGTTTTCTAACATAGTATTAAATAAGGTATGCATGTGGTCAGCACTTTGCTGCTAAGAAAATCCTCATAAGTGGCTATGCTAACTGAACTTTTAGAGTTTGTTGAAATTATTGATGCTACTGTACCTGCCCTTCGACATCAGACACGATTTCATGTACATTCTGATACTGGTACAGCACAGTACAGTCTGTATGATCAGGGATAGGAGACCGTCTCACTGAGGTGAGGTATTAAAAGTATTCCACTTTTATATCAATTAAAACCTTCAGAATACACAAAATCCATCATAGAATGACACTGTTCCTGGTAAATAGAGAAGGTTCTGAAAAGGGGAGGTCCTAGAACTACTCCACTAGATTATAGAATATTTTATGGAATTGATCTACTGGTTTGGAGGATAAGTTAAGAGGCTGGTCTACTGGTTTATAGGGCAGACTATGTGACCAATCTACAGATTTATGGATCAGATTATGTGTCTGATCTGCTGGTTTATAGGCCAGGCTACTGTGTGGGACTGATATATTGGTTGGTTTGTGGAGTAGCTTATTCATTAACTTCAATCAGATATGACCGGCAAATTCCTGCAAATACAGTGCTGTACATTAATGACTACTACTCACATGCGGTAACATTCACGCATCGCTCCGTGGGCAAATGGCTGCAGAAGAAATATAAAAAATGTATCTTCCTGAAATAAGTAAAGTGACAATTCATTAGAGCAGTAATCCAGTTACAGTATTGTGGATTCTGAATCATAATGTACGGTCCACCAACTGCACCAAATTCTAAAGAAACAAGGTGGGTTAAATGTTCATAATAAAACATCCTCAATTTGATATCTTATCAAACGTCAAATATCAATCATACAGTAATCATTCAGAAGTATTTACTAAGATTGGTTCAAATTTGAAATAGATAACTTAGCAAGCAAAAAAGAAAGAACAAAATAAAAAAAAGTCACACAGTTTGTAAACTCAACAGTGAGTAATAAATATACACAAGACACGACCTTTGAAATCAATGACACTGACATTTAATGTAAATTATAAAGTAGGAATTGTAAGTTTTAAAGGATCCTGTAGATACATGTACTCTGTAAATGACTTAAGAAAAAATCAAAGGAATGACTACATCATTAAGCAATGCAGTGGGTGACTTTCCAATAGAACTTTAACACACCATGTGTATGGTAGACTCTAAACGGTGGGCTACATTGAATTATTAACTGGTGAAATGTCAATGGACAAGTTTGTTAATGCTAACTACTGTAGTAACTACGGTAACCAGCTTTGGAATCTGAACTACAGCAACATGGATAGCAATATGCTCAAGTAAATCATTAATGTGAAACTCTTTCTGATCACGATATTATTAAAATCAAAATCAAGTGATATGTCTAAAGGTCAACTGTGTAATACTGTACAGTGAACTTAGTGAAAATGTACCATTATGATGGAAGATTTATGCACAGCTGAAAAACAGAGTACATAAATCTTACTGCAACATATGGACTTTGCAAAATACTGTGCATACAGGACTACATTCAGTACTCTAACGCACAAAAAATTTAAAGGGTGTCACTGTCGCCAGCAAGCCTTTTAAAATAATATTAGGATCTGCTACAATTCGTAACCAGCGTGTTTGAGGTAAAGTGTCTTTTGTCTAAGTTCAAACGATTGTTGATGTGTGCCAAGATGGATGCAAATGTCGTGCACTTAATACGTACCTCATACAAACTGTTACTTCCTCGATAAACGTGTGATAATTGCTGACAGTTACTACAAATGTTCACAACTTCATAGAGTGAACAGTCTGCTACGGTAGGCTCTTGTCTCCAAGAGGTTTCTCTCACAAAGATGCAAGCATAACAGACTTTATTGGAAAAATATTTACAAAAAAAAAAAAAAATGATACTTTTAATACCAGTATTTATGTACATACAATGATAAGTCTAACATGTGAGACCACTTTGTAAGCTTCTTTTCAAGGACTAAGTTTGTCACAGATCCAGTGACTGCATAACTTGCACAGTGCCTCAACGGGTGTCTTCCATAACTCACACAAAGAATTAATGACGTTTTGAGGAGATGAAGCAATGTTTATAGGTGGTTAGACTGAATGGTTTAACTTTGATTACTGCTATTTTCTTTGCATGTTATGTCACTGTGTTTTGAATGCAATATTTCCCTTCAAACTAGTCCATGCCTAGCAATGACCTCTTCCCCCAGGGCAATGCCTTTCATCATTACTGGGATTCCAAGGGTAACAACATGAATGAAGGTATGTCTATACACTACAGCACATAAATAATATCATAGCCTCCCTGAGGACATTGACTTCACTATATGAACAGACTCAAACACACCCTTGGCAGGAACTGTAGCAGTACTACTAGGTTTTGCTATGATCTAATAAGCAGACTGAGGTACTGTGACATCAGCTAACAGCAACAACACGTACAGGAACTAGGAAAAATCCATGCTGTGGTTCAGTAGGACACAGTGATGAGCTGGCAGATGTAAGACACAGCTTTAGTACAGTCTCAGTTGTGAAGAATGTAAGTTTAGAATGAAGGCTCCCAGTCCATAAACACAAGATTCTGTATTATAAAGTCGGTGAGACACATCAATGGGATTTTAGGGCAAACTGTTTCTAGTAAATAATCGTTTGCATAATGTTCAAGTTGGCTGAATTTCCCCCAGGTTTTAATTTTTCAGCACTTTTCAGGACATCACCTAAAAATTCCATGTTCTTTACAGAAGTCCTTGTCAAACGGCTACTGGAGAACCAGAAATACAATACACCTTGCTGTCTTCATCTGAAAATGTCAATTGCAATACACTATACTGATTACTCTATACCTTAGGCCATTAGCCACTTTGATATAAGAATTATAAGTACAGTGCACCATTCATCCTAATGAATATGTTCATAAGATACCTCAAATTAGAGGTGACAAAATACTCATTATTTTCTGATGATTTTCTGACGACTGATGTTCAAAACTGAGTGAACAGGGAAAACGATCTGCAAGGCCTCTGGGAAAAGAAAATAATTTTTGTTGATTTTCCAGGCCTAGAGATTTATATTTTACTTAATTCCCTGATTTTCCAAAAATTCTAGGTCCCCCACGTGATTCCTGTATAAACAACTCTGCTTTCAAATGCACACAGAGCCACAAGCTGTATTACTATGATGTACTTGGAACCGTACAGTTCTTATGTTTAAGGGATATATTGAAAACAAATCATTGCAAGTGACAAACCTACTGTATGTACAGTACAGTGCTGTGACAGCATTTAGTGGCAATTAATACCATGAACAGCAAATCAAAGGTGCCCAGTTGAGAACTTTCAGTGGTTTAGTGTACATGACCAGTAAAAGGTTTGAAGGACCACAATCCATGATGAGGTTATTCTTTAGATAACCCAAATTAGTTGTGTTTTTTTTAATCAGAAAATTTGAGACATATTGTATTATACAAAAGTATACTGAACAAATCTTGTAAAGGACATGGGACAAAGTGTGTCCATGATGAATGAAGCAACTATACAAAAGTTACAAGTAACAAGTTATCTAATGGTATTTTTAACTACTGTACAATTTGGAAAGAAAACACTATTTTGGAAAGAACAACGAAATTAAGCATTTCGCTTGTCCATTGGATGATTAGCTGTAATTGCTTCAATCTTAAACTAATCAATCTCACCTCAGATGCCATTTTCACTTTCACTTCATCAGTGGTCCACTTCTGGGTAACGGCATTGTAGCGATGCCTGGTGCAGGTCTCAATCGGCACGCTGTCAAAGTGGTAGATGGCCCAGGGATCAGCAACCTTCTGAGATTTCTTGATGGCCTTCTTCCACTTCCTCTTGGTAGGAGGCGTCTTGTTCTTCTTGATGTTTTCAAAAGCCTCATTCAGGTTCAGGCTCTTCACCTCCAGTACCTCATCAAACAGCGACGCCATGACGATGTCGTCTTCATCTTCGGTCTCCGTCTCACTCCTGCGGGCGTCTTGAATCCGAATGTCGACCTGGGCCATGGTTGTGCTTGGCTGAGCAGTAAGATCCAAACACAGGGCTTATCTTAGGCATGGAAACAGTAAACAGTTGGCTTGAGGATGAAACAACCTGCTTCATGCAGAGGTTGGTGGTGAAACAAGTTCACGAAATGACTCTGAAAGTCTCCCAGTAATGTTCCCTGAAACGGAAAAGTAAAAACAGATTACCAGCATGTTTACTCTGCATTTGCTTTGTATCTTAAATGTTTATCCACAGACAGATGACGTGACATGCGAACCTGCCGTTATACATCAAAGAGTTTGATCTAGTGAGTCACGGTCGGCACGCCCTGTGGGCCAGACTTGGCAGGTTCAAGTATCTGTACCATCCACATACATGTACGATGCAAACTATTTCAAGGGATTTACAGAAGAAAATAACAACAGTGCATAGAAAAGTTTTCCTCTTGTTACTGATGAAAATTAGATACTCCATACATCAATTTAGCATTTTGGTTTGAAGTCATGGACTTTTTGAAATAAATTTTCACCTCACAGAGGTGCAATGCATTATGGGTAAATTGATGATGTCATACTGAAGGAAACCAACTTATTGGATTTCCTTTGTATTTCTTTATGCCCTCTACAGGATTTAAAGAAACATTACAATGGTTTTAGAGCTGCAACCTTTATTTTCACCACATTAAATTAAACATCTGATCTACACTTTAATAACTTAGTACTGTAACCCTACAGTACCTTTCACTGGTGTCAAATGTTAATTTCAAAGATCGAACAGCTAAGACATTTGGTATAATTTTCCATTGTAAAAGAACATTTTGCGACCTTGGCAAGTTGAGGCAACTGGACAACTTTCTCCACCAGAAAGAAGTCCTTCTTGAAATAGTGATATTTTGAGCTAAGAATAACATCTTAGAATGGGGTTCGAGTCTTTGCAGTAAAAAAAAGTCCTCTTTCATTCAAGTTCTGTATGTAACTTGTCACTGTCATACAAAATTCCTTTAAGTGTGGCTCATCATGTCCTTAAAAGTCTTGTATGAATTTACTTGACACGGTTGGAAAGATTCCTCTTGAATGTGTGGCAACATCAGTCATGTGTCACGTCAGTTCTATCATTGGAAACATTGAGCACATGCATACAGCTCACTGACAACCCAAGGAATGTTCTTGTTTTGAAACATGTGTGCAATGATTGACTGTCTCATGTTGCAAAGTCTGAGTCACAGGATCTGTACTGACAGCAGTTTGGGCACCTTATTTCAGAGTGTTTCATTTAGTTTGACATTTGCATTGAAAGGGGAGACTTTGCACAGGTGTGAGAGTATTTGGATTCTCTGACGACATTTATGTGTGCCAAATGTCTGTGATTATCTGAAATCGTGATGTTTGGAAAATAATGCAGTCACGAGCTTCTGTGTATTTGGAGAAGGTATGGCTTTAACTTCTAGGAAGTAGTGTTATGATAAATAGGTATTAAAGGGAATGTGCTACAGCACTACTAGAGCCCTGAAACACCTGTCTAATACCCATACAGTACAGAGGCACATTTGCACCATTCTGTACCATATCTATATTATCCTAAATACTGTACAGCAACAAGGTACTGTATTCTTCCATCATTTCAAGTTGCACTGTAGTTGACACACTTTGAGAAGTTTTGGACTAGAACAAACAAGCTACTATACTGTAAATAAAGGTGAAATAGGGCATTTACAATGTACCAAAATTGAATACAAAGAAAACAGCTTCAACAATTGCTATACCATTCATTCTCATCAAAAAACATTTACAAAATCTTCATCTTCTCAAAACATTATGCCCATCCTTTCTTTCTTTGAATGCTCTATCATTCTGTATCAACAAATGATCAGTTTTAAAAATATGACTTTTTTTCAGAACAACAGAGGTCTTGTCTCCCTTTTAAGTATACAAACCTGGTACATCAGTGCTCTGTTTATGAAACTTGCTGTGCAAACAATGGTGGTTGAATACAGGTGCAGACTCGAACACTGCACACTACAATCCTTCAAAATAAATATATTTCAGGCTGTCACAATAGTCACATACAGTAAATACATACGTACGTACGTACATACGTACATACATACATACGTACATACATACGTACATACATATATACAAATACTTTTAACTTAAGTACATAAATTTCCTAATCAACCACAGTTCTCGACACAGTACCACTTGCAAAGAAACTTCACTGGTTTTCTAGGATTCAACTGAAGTCTGCAAATTCACAGCAAATGTCAGTTGGGATAAATTGAAGTGTCAACCTGCTCCAGACCCAGCTCCATACTGCACTAGGTTACTTATGTACAGTACTGTATTACAGAATCCTTGATGAAAGGTATCTTGAATGCAAACCAGCCACTTTGATATTGATGCCAATAAAGATTTACAGGTCTTGACAAATAGCTTGTTGCAACATTAACAGTGATTCAGTGAGTTCTAATTTTGTTAACACTGTAGGCCTTCTCCCAAAAATCTGTTCAATTTCTCTACTATTATGATATAAGTTTGCTTTAAGTTTATTACCTACATATAGTGATGATTTTGAAAATACGTTTTCACTGTATACAACTAGCAACTTCAAATCTATTTCACCAGCACTCTTGGCATAGTAGATGGAGTACAGTTGTTGTGTTGAGGCAGGTAAGTGAGGAAATGACATTAATTAGTGTAAGTCACGTGTGCAGTCTATATGGAGAAACAGCTCCACATTCCACCACTGGATTAATTACATTTGCAATATCTCCAAACCCATCTGGCTTGATTTTTTCCTTACTGTCATAACATGTTTCAACAAAACTATCACACTCTTCTCTTCACAGTTCTAATTATTTAGTGCTAACATTTGGCACAGTCTCCTACCTCAGACTACAGAGGAACAATTGTGCTCTGTTTGTACCATCAAACACTGCTAGATGTCAACTTTAGCTTCTGCTATGTTTTATAGCAAAATACAATAGAAAAAGTACTGTACATTAGTGATATTGAGGGTGAGAGAGAAGCAACATGAATGCAAACTACATGGGAGTCTGCTAGCTCTTAAAACAGATTAAACAATAGCAGTCATTGAAATGGCATTGAATGTGTCAAGGACTTCAAACTTTGATGAAAATTGTTGTTGTGCAGAGCTTAATTTAGAACAATACCGTAAAAGTACTGTACTGTACACCATTAGCCAATCAAAGATCTGAATAGAATACATATTAAAACCTTGCTGACAAAAGGGCTTTCTGTTTGTTTGACCCATATACGACTTACTCCTATTTTTGAACTGCTGTAAGAGAAGCGATAATGCAGAAAACGATTGCATTTGGCTGAATGGGGCTTGTTGACTCTCTTCTGACATTGCACAGACATTAAAATCAAACTCTGTTCTCATGAACGGGTAAAATACAAGTAGTTTAAAAATGCATCCAAAAGAGTAAACACAGGGGTCATAAAGGTACTGTATAACACAAAAAATTCTGCAGGATTGATGCATGGTTACAGTTTGTTAAGGATGTAAAACTCCTGAGCAAAGATAATCCCCACAACTCACTGTGTGGGTATTCACAGTGACATATTGTCTTACATTAATACATTGTACCGCTTTGCACAAAGTGCACCAGAATGAAGTTGTGGCGTCTAATGCTACAGTACAGTTGGTTCACCCTCAAAGGGCTGAACAATGAGAGTGAGTAAAAAAAAAACATTGAAGGTCTCAAGTGAAGCCAACTAAGGGAGAGGATGTGGTCCTAGAACTTCATTAAAGTGATTGCGTGTGTGCTGAAAAACCAAAAAGATAAGATTATTTTTGATCTTAACTTTTTCTTTATTTTTACATG
>VJOZ01006728.1:0-13628 GCA_009801055.1 Stichopus horrens | reverse complement strand
TCTTGATCATTCATAGTCATGTCCCACAAAAAGTATACCATCCACAGTGTACCTGTTCCACAAAAATATCGATATTACCGATATTATCGGTATTTTTAAGTCGGTATATCGATATTTTTATTTCGGAATACCGACCCACCTTACATGGGAGTCACTTAAGCTATGAAAAGCTATAATGATATCCCAGTTTTTGAACTAATTTACATGTTCAAACTCACATTCAGTAACTTGCACCTCATTGTCTTCGTCCCGATCCAGCAACTGGCAATTGTTTCTTTGCATTCCGTCACCACCCTTCTTTAATTGCCACCCATTGTGACTTGCACCAAGGAATTCTCACATATCTTAACATTGATTCATGTCTTTGCAATCGTAACCATGACGTGTTCTTCTGACGTGTCATTAATGTTTTTCACATGAGGAAAACTCCCAATGACCTTTTGGATGAGTATCCAAGTAATATTGCAATGAAATGAGTGCACAGATTATAAAAAGAAACTGACTCAGTCGTTGATATTTTAACCAATTTTATTTCTTTTTTAATGTGCTACAAAAACACAATTTAGTGTTTTTTTTTTTTACAAGTGGGATACCCACTTGAAGGTTATAATAACATTAATTTGTAGTTATCTGTCTGGTGAGAGGATATGCCATGTACAGGTAGGTCTGTTTCTTTGCTCTTAACCTACCTCCTTGCAACTATTTGTACATACTGCACACATGAGTACTGCAATAAAATTGATCTGTTTGTATTTGTTGTTTTTACAAGATACTTTAACAGAGAAGTCAACTCAGGACTTTGTGACAAATCTAAATGTAAGACTAACATATGGTAAACACCATTACCAAATTTTATTTAAATATATGTTGTTTACAGCACTTTCCAAGATGTTGCAATTTGAATGTTCATAAAAGCTTAATCATGAAGCTGCCATTTTGAGATTGTGATGACATCATCGAACCACATGTGGTTGAAAAGCTTTTNNTTAATGATTTGATTATTACATGATACATTTCAGTCATTCAACACGAAATGTGTACAAGTGTGTGTACAAGTGTGTATAGAAATCAAAGAAAGAAAAAATACATTACAACTTTTTCACATAGTAGACATATACTTACCCCTTGCCACACTCCTGCATCAATTTGACCTTTGCGCAAACTAACCTCGAAGTCAATTCTGAGACTACGCTTTCTTAGACCTAGCTCGCCCTCGTGGTACTGAGCAAGGGGTAAGTATAGTCACTCGTGAATACCCACACCAGTGCGTTGTGGGGAATCAGTAGTTATACGACATTATTATTTGACTTACTCAAGTTGTTTTACATTCACCTTTGGCAGAAATGGCAGCACCCTTTTCTGAATTTCAAAAGTGTGTAACTTGGATAGGAAACGTTATCTCTGAATGAAGCTTTGGGAAGATTTTGTCAAGTACTTCTGCTTCATTTTGATAAATACATTCCATGGGTTCCTTCTCCTTTAACGTTCATGTTTATACTCTCCAACTTCACGTTAGCTTCCAAGAAAAGTCATGTTAAGACATCCTTTGTTTATCAATATTCTTCCTTTGAATTGTTCTTTTGAAATTTTTGATTGCATCTTCCTATCTGTAACTTATGTATATTTGTTAAATATTTATATGATAGTATTTTCTTTTCTACACCCACCTGATGTGCAGGTCTCTGTTTTTATTTTCCGCTCTTAAATTAAAGTCTTAATTTTTGCTTTACAATTGACAACTGAATATTCCCATTTTGAATTCATTGAGATTATTTTCATTACTTTTAATAGTTGTGCATATTGAAACATATTTCCAGAAAATGATTCAATCTATACACTGTTTATGAATGGAATTATTAATGTTCCTGTAGGTGGTGATTTTCTCGGGGGGGGGAATAATTCCACCCACTACAGATACGCTGAGCTCATATCGTATGCTGAATTCACATAAATTTAGTAGTTGTTGGCAATTTCAGATTGCGTGTTTGGTTGATTTGTTGTCTGCAATCATAGCCTTTTTAATGTGGGTGCTTTTTTTTTTTCGTTGCAAAGGTTGAACATTTTAGTGATTCAGTCTCTGCAATCTTGTAATGGAAATATAGACTATAAGTTTACAAAGATTGATTCCCAAATGTGGGAATTAATTAGAGGCAAGAAACTCCTCTGCACTTTTGTTAATTGCACTGGTGTTACCTCTGGTCGTAATTTGTTCTTCATGAGTGAGTTCAACTTTGGGATTGATGAAACTGAATGTGCGTTGAATACTGCAGGTGACATTGCATAGCATACGGTAGATGTCAGCAGTAGTGAAGAGATGTTGCCAAATACTTTATGCTCTGTATTAATAAAGTATTGAGGTTGTCCATTAAGGTACATATACTCACTGGTTGACTGTAATATGGTGTCTCTGTATCGTAAAGTTTGTGAAAATTTCGTAGATGACTACAGTACACTGCTCACACATTTGGAAAATACAAACATAGCCTGTTAACATATTTTTCAAAATTTCTGTCTGTGTTCTAACAGCTTTTCAGAGAAAAAAAAAGAAAGAAAAAAGGAAATGAAGTATATTTACTTCACTCTTCACTTACCTGTCTCAACACAAGTTTTTTTTTCTCTGATGAAATGAAATCAAATTTATGGCTTCAGGAATCTTTCTCTGTATAGTTTATGGCCTGGTGCACTGAAGTTTGGCACCAAACCTCTTGATTGCTATGACAACATTAAACAACCCAATCATCTAATTTTGGTTGTCTGGATGTTTTAATCATGATATGCGGCTGTAACCAAGGGATGTTTAGAGAAGGAATGAAGTAACAAAAAGATTTGTTTTTAACAATGTTTCCTGAGATTAAAATTTGGCAATGCCACATCCCATAAGAACAATAATAATGAATTTGGGAAAGAAATTCAATTTATATGTACAGAGTGTCCCCCAAAAAGGGGAAGGTATTTACTTTGTTACTTGTGGTTGTTGGTGTTTAATTTATTTAAATTTATTTATTGGTGAATAATATAGGATTGCTAGCAGCAGACCACCATTAGTTTTTTATCAAGCAGATAAATGGGTATGATCTGGATGTAAATAGTAGATATTTTGCCCACTTTATAGGATGATGCAGTGAGAGAATGATGGTTTTCCCAAACCGTTAGAAGAGAGAAATACGTCAGACATGTCGCCACCTCGTCTATTTGGTTCCTCTGCCAACTCGCATGTAATGCCCTATTGTTCCGAATAAATCTTAATGTTGCGGGCCTCATAACAATTGTGTTTTCTGTAATTTTTGTTACGGATCCTTCTGTTGTTGCTGGTCCTTCGGGAGTCCAGGCTCCCATAGGCTCAGCTTCCATGCCAAAAGGTAAGTCAAAAGCCAAGTCCAAGGGTAGGAAGGTTAGGCCAGCAGAGAAGGTGGGGTCGGTCCCGAGCAGCCGAGCCTCAAGCTCTGGCGCCCAGGAGACTGACCAGGAACCCGTGGCCTTGGCCGCCGAGTCGCGCTCCATCCCTTGGGACGTTGAACTGGCTTGGCTAGGTTCCGACCTTCCGGGGGAGTCCGTGGTTGAGGATGTTCCTCGGGATTCCCGAGATACTGGGGGATCTGGGAGGCAGTTACAGGAGTCGGCTCCCCAAGATACGGCTCCTCGGAGCCTGGATCTTGTGGGATCCCAGGGTGGCGGAGAGCGGGCTGCTCCAGGTCTGGGCGCCTCGTTGCCCGCTGGTGTTGGTGAGGCCTCCCAGGACTCCCAGGGTAGCGGCTCAAGATCCCTCGTGGATTGCGCTCATGATCCCTCGTGGATCGCGCTCATGATCCCTCGTGGATCGTGCTCGCGATCCCTCGTGGATCGCGGTCGTACCCGGAGTGGTGAACAGAGTAGGACTTTGTGGGCTGGCCAGTCCAGGAGTCCTATACGTTCAGGTTCCATGCATCCGAGTTCGGGTTCTGCAGACTCGGACCAGGGATACAGTCGAGCTACCCAGACCCAATCGTTTAGTCCAAGGGGTTTCCGGACCCAACTGACCCAAACTGAATGGCCCAGTTCACAAGTCTTTTGGGTCTGCTGATTGCTGCACTGAGAGATCGCCAAGCAAACGGATCACCTCCGTCCCTCGTCCAGCGATCAGCAACCCTCTGCTTCCCCTCCTCTCCTAACCGAGACCCCAGTGGCCCAAGGAACAGCAGAGAAGCCCCCACCTCCCAACTCGCTCGAACTTTTCGCTTCAGACGTGTTCGACGGCCAGCTCGAGGATATGGAGGAGACAAGAATACTCAGGTTTTAGTTCTGAAAGAGCCCTCTTTGCGCGAGGCAAACAACGAGGCAAAAATACACGTTGAAGAGGCACTCGAGCGAAAGGCAAACAAGGGCGAGCTAGGCCTTAGAGGGGGCGGTGTCAGAATTGACTTCGAGGTCAGTAGAGCATAGGTCAAGCTGATGCAGAAGTGTGGCGAGGGGTAGGTATAGTCACTCGTGAATACCAGTGAGTTGTGGGGAATTTTTGTTATGACTAAAGTGATAATAGCAATTTCTTCATGCAAATTATTATATGTGCTATTTGTATTGGGTTTTTGTCTTCTGTAATTTATGCTCTACATAATTATACTGTATTACCAAAAAGTGCTGCAAGTACTGTGTTCAGGAGGAAACAAACAGTCAAAGGTACAATACTTTTAAGCAACGAGCAGTTGTACGTATATTACTTGATGAGGAGTAGTCTGTTTGGCTGAACTAAACTTCATGCATTGTAAAATAAAACACTAGGCAGCATTAAAGGATTACAACTTTTAAGGGTCTGTTGTCTATCTAACATGTAATAATACCAGAAATAAAAATAGTATACTGCAGTAATATAAGTATACTTCAGCGTGCATGACTGTAAACTTTTTAAAGTGAAATTTTGATTACAGGTGAGCAATTATTCAATGTCTAGCTTTCTTTTTTTTTATCTTTTTTGGGGGGGCAATTTAAAACATGAGATGTACTGCACATTTCTTTTAAACTGACAAGTGATAATTATTTAGTTAAATTATATGCTGTCATTGTTACCATAATACGGACATGCCTTCTGTTGTCCATTCACCTGAGTTTCAGGTTGACTTACACAAAGCTTTATACCGCAATAACCGTTACTGTCCCCATTTGCACCAAAAAATGTAAATATGTAATTTATACGGATGCACAGTACGTACAGCATGAAATACTTTTTCCAAACTTTCTATGACAGCTATGTTCAGTGCTTTGGATGTCTGTCAACTCGTTCTAGTATTTTGATCATAGAACAATAATGGTGTTGCATCATAATAAACTGAAGTACCCCTTGGCATAATGAGTCAGAACGTATAGTACAAGGCACATTCTTTTCTACTATGCTGTCTACGTTGTTATGTGACTTGAACTTTGCATTCACCCAAAGATTTCTAGGGTTTCCTTTCACTGCATATTTAAGTCAGACCAAGCAATTCATACTTACAAGGAGTACCTGCATATCTTACAAAGCCATAAATCTTTTGAGGTCATATTATTGTGTGTTTGTGCCTCCATCTCTTATCCAGTCCAGTAGATGGAGTAAATGTAAGCAAGGGGTATTGTACGTCACTCCTGAGTACCTACACCAGTAGTATGCAGGAAATGACAATTCATGAAATGGCCAAGACCATGGTGGGACAAAATGCTGTTGTTGTTGACATTAATGTACTCCCTTGAAATATAAATTACTTGCACACAGGCAGCATAGGTTTTATTTTTTAAAATTTAAAAAAATTTTTTTTTGTCCTCCGCTGTGCCATAATCATTTTAAATGTTTTGAGATTGGGTGACATTTGCATTTATGGCTTTATTATGGCAGTATGCAATGAAAATTATGGAAGCAATATAGTCAGTACTTACAGCTGGATAGAGCAATACAAATGATGTTGTTATTGACTGTGCTTCAATTCAGTAGTCTATGGGTTTGATTATTTGGTGTGAACACAAAGAAGTTTTACAGTGATATGCATATGATCAGTCCAATTAAAGATATGTTTTTCTCCCTGCTATCTGCTCGAACTTATGCACCCTCGTACTTTCAAACTTTCACATCGTAGATATATTCTTACCCCTTGCCTCGCTAATGCAGACATTTGACCCTTGCTCAAATAGTCCTCGAGACCAATTTTAGCACAGCGTCCTCTAAAGCTGAGCCCGCCCTCGTTTGCCTGGTTTGCCTTTTGCCCAAGTGCCTCACAATGCTGTCATAGTCTCTCAACCCTGCGAGGGCTGGCCACTCCTCAGAGTGCTTGAAGTGGTTTTGAGGACTATTTGAGTGAGGGTAAATGTATGCATAAGTGAGGCATGGGGGAAGTAAGTAGAGTCATTGGTACTGTAAATACCCACACCAGGGAGTTGTGGGGAATACACTGTATCCACAACTGTGGTTTATGTGAGTCCTTTCTGTTCATGGCATCTTTATTCTACAGTGTAATCCTAACTCAGCACAGCCAATCAACAGCTTACAATTACTTATTAAACTTGTAGTAATATTATTCAAAATGAAGGCACATTGAAAGGTTTTGACAAAGTCAATGTTCACATATATAGCATACATTGAACTTGCAGTTTGATGGATACAAGACCTAGTTTTTGGGAGCTACATCCAAGCAAGTATCTTCATGGAAAGACTATAGCATGCAGGTGGTGCCCCTTGAATTTGCCTTGTAGAGTAATTTATCTGATTGTCTCTCTTTGTTGCAGTCACTGATTCTATCTCTTCTACTGTATCTCCAACCTTGCAACCCCAACTAGGATATCCTGAATTGTTCCATGGGACTTTGTCACTCACTAGGGAATGATTTCTGCCGGAAATCAACATTAAAGCAACTACTGCTTTGATGTTCAGTCATAGATGATGATCACAGCAGCTTGCCAGTCAAATTGATTTGCAGCGCTGCCTAAAATTGGTGTGTTAATTAAAAGAGCTGTTAATCTGCACAGACGTCTTACTTTTTACATCAGAATCATGATGTCAAATTGATGTTTATGTCAGAAAATCTTTCTTTCCCTTTGTATTGAGTAACGGTTGGTTTACAGCACTATCGTTTGAATTGACATGTCTCCTTGGTTGATTTGCTTTACATTGAAAAACCTTTTAGTACATGCTCAGTGAGATGTAAGTTGTAACTAAGACTTGACACGGTGTGGATGGCATGTTTCATCCTACTGTTTGACTCTGGCCGGTAATAATGTTGTGCATGTGTCAATATGCGGACAATATCAGAAATCTAGTACCTTTGAATTTCCTGGAAACAAGATAATAGGCATGACTCAAAGCATTATTGGATGCACATGTTCTGTTGACCCCTGAGGAGTTGTTTGCTTGGGAACAATTTGCAGCACTGTACATTGAATGTAAACCTGGTATATATATACATTACAGTACTAATGACGCCAGCTTTTATCATAGTGAACATTCCAACTGTTGTGTACAATGCCTTCTGTATGTTAGTATATGGACTATTGCATTCAATCAGGCAATGACAGAAGTCTTTCATTTCAATAATTGTCCATGCACTGCAAGATTATCATTCACCAGTCCTCATTTCCTTGTACAACTGTACCAATGTGTAACTAGGTCACCATGTATGCTCGCAATATAGCAACCTGCTTCCTCAACAGGCAGGGCACCTGCCACTTGTGACATGTGACATGGTTTCTAGTGGCATATAAAATAATGAAAATATTGGAAGAATATTGACAAGTGATACTTTTTAAAAACAAATTATTTCAAAATTCATTGGAAATTGATATACCTTACTAAGAATGGACAACTGTTGGAAAAGAATTGCCCTGGAAAAGTGAACAAACTATGCCCACTCTGCATCTTAGTCACTTATAAAGGTCAGACATGCAAATGCAGGGGACACCCCCTTATAACCCGCCCTTCTGAAGATGGTGATCCCATACTGACGCAAAATCACATGAACCTAATTTTGCCATGTTCGACTTAATCATCCGTAATTGAAGGAGCCAACTCTGTGTGTTCGTGTCTGATTTGGTATGGCACCCCCTCCTCACAGTCTACCAGTTAGAGTGCTTACAGGTGGCTGTAATAAACTAGGTATTGTGATACTTTGTTTTGTGTGTAGGTTTTCTTGTTATAGTTGCTTTAAGCAATACTCGGCAATGTTAATTCACTATTCCGGAGGTGCGATGGCCAAGCGTCCTGTGTTGCAGAAGAATCGGAAAGAATTCGAATGTAGGGAGATACTTGATGGGTGCATGATAAGCCACTCAGTCATGTAGCTAAATCTGCTCATGTGATGCACACCTACTGTACGTGAGAACGTACTCCTACCTAATTTGGGCTTTTGCTCCATTCATTCATGGAGCTTAAATGGTTCAATGAGGTAATTAACTTTCAGTAAATTGATTCAAAGCTAATAACCCCATGATCAAACTTAGTCTCAACTTCCTTTGCCAGTGCATTTGATTAGCAGGCTTAAGCAACTCAGATATTTTTTTGAGTCTATAATGCCTGTGTTCTGAATAGTCGCGACTAGTCACAGCTACTTGTATATTGGTTTCAATGCCGTAACTGTCACCTATACATGTACGAGGTTATGTTGATACAATTACATGAAAACCCTGTTTATCCGAACACCGTTTATCCGCAGAAACTGTTTCGCAAAACTGGCATTTTACACAAGCAATGTAAAATTTCAGCCTAGATTTGACAACGTTTTGCCCCTTTGTTCTTTTGATCCACTGAAGATGTAATATCGTTGCCGTTTGACAGATGTGATTGCATGAAACTGATTTGAACTAGGCTTTGTAGATCTATGTGTTAGGCTCATTCTTATTTGCTGACATTGAATCAGGCTGGGTGCAATTACACGTATCTCACTTTATGTTTTGGTTTTTGAAAAAATGGGGTGGAAGTTGTGATAGAAATGTCAGTTCCCTAAAGGCATGGAAATTATGATACACTCAACTCTTTGGCAAGAATCATTCACATGTGAATAAATTACTTTGAAGGGAACGTACAGAAATAAAGTAGTTCGGAAGCAAGCTACAGTAGGAAGCATGGTTTGCTGAAACTGACAAGTACCTGAAATGTTATTGTCCTTAAAGGGAAAGTCCTTCTCAATCTGAATTAGTTTACCCTCCTCCCTATATTAATTCATGAATGACTTTTTCATCATATTTAATTTTTTTGGTTGAAATGCTTAATTTTGCAGCATAACACCTTCCTTGTTTAGTAAGTATTGAAATTCAGCAACATCATGAAAAGTACTTTCAAGAGAAATGAGAAGAATATTGCAAGATTTTGATAATTTTTCAAAATAATATAGGGATAATGCGGCGCTTATTCCCTTTAAACTACAGTTTATGTAGTGCCATACATAGGAAAATGATGTATGGGATGATTACATTTAAAGTCTCTGAGATTTGATTACATGCCTAATGATGATGACTTAATGTTGATGATAATGATAATAATGATGATGACTGTAATGACTTGTGATGATGAAAATGAAATTGAAAGAGTTATGCTGACGACGAGGAAGACAATGCTGATGACAAGTTTCTTCTCTTAGCGTTGATGAGAAACAAGCACAGCATTTTAGATATCTTGCTGATGTGGTCCAAAATTGTTAAGAGCAGTGGGTGCTCCATTATCTTTACCAGATCAGACTGTCTAATTAGCAATTCTCCGAAAATGCTCAGCGAGAAGCCGGTACTGCGTTAATATGCCTTTCAGTGTTTGTTGTAAATTAGTATAGAAGAAAATGTCAGACAGTTACATAATTGTGTATTAAACTGACTTACAGGAATTTGAATTATGATATTAGATATGTTCATGTGTTTTCCACCTTCAAGGATCTAATGTGCTGTGGTTGCTATGGTGTTGCTGCTGTAGTATGGTTGCTTTGATATGGTTGCTATGGTGTAATTCCAACACTATGGTGTAGTTGCTACTGGTGGTACTGCTATTGGTGTGGTTCCTACAGTGTGATGTTTTTGTTGCTGGTGTAGTTGCTATTGGTGTGGATACTTTAATGTGAATGCCATTATGTTGTTGCTGTTAAACCTAGCTGCTCTAAATTTAAACTTTTTAGTCAGAACTCTGGTTCACCTAATTTCCCCACTCACTCCTTTCCTTGTTTGCTTGGTCTGCCCTTTGCTACACCTTTGTGAAAAGCTTTAGGGTCCGTGCCTCAAACTGCTTACAGGGCCCATAACCCTATGTTTTGTTGATAAATGCTCTCCATTGAAACTACAGTATTTGTCACTTATGGGATGGGTTGGATGAAGAAATGAAGGTTAATGTGATAGCAGAGGTTTTAAAACTCTCAAATGTGATACCCTCGAGGAAAGAAAGTAACCTCAGCACTTTGAAATATACACGTTCCAAATTTAATAAAATAAATATCTAAGTATACATGATTTCAGTGAACCAAGTCACTCTAATTTTAATCTAAAGCTATCTTCATATTGTTGCTGTCATTTCAGGTGGAAAGTGGGGCCTGAACCCTTCGGACTGTCGGGCAGTTGGTACATATGTGACCTGCCGTTGGAGTTCTCCACCATCTTTACCACAAAATGAAACCTGCGAGTTGTATTTCAAGTTACCTAATAAGTGAGTACATATGGAGCCAACTAGTGTCATGAAGCTTAGGCAGCTTCTCCGGTTCCATATGGATCATAGAGTAGAGAAATGTATAAGCATATTTGGAGACCAAAGTCATTGGGGTCACTCTCGGGTTAAATTGTGAAAACATTATAAACATGATAGAGAAGTAAGAGTCATCTTACATTTGGTACTGTGCTTTAGTTTATCAAATATTGCCCAGTGGGATCAGCCTAAATATTTCTTCTGGTGTAGGTCAAATGTCATTGGCAATCAATTAGATGGGTTGCATAATGTTCTAAAGTAATAGGTTAGGCTAATCAAGGAATTTGGACAGTTGAGCACATTCAGAATGCAAAGAATTACTGTAAATACAGTATACTGTATAAAGAAGAAGGCAGGATTTTGTTAAGGTAAAGAAAAAGTCCTTTTGGATCAATTGCTGTTTAAATTGCAATTTCCTGTTCATTTATACAAGTCCAGGAAGCCTGCAGCTGAGTGTGTATTGTTTGTCATATTATCCGTGTTTCTCCTGCATGTACACTAGAGACAATATTGTAGCCTAATTGTACAGCACAGCATGCATCATCAAAACCCAAAATTGTGTTTTGTCACTCTGGTTGCTAGATCAGTAGAACTTAAGTGATCTTTCAATTGACAGAATACTGTAGCTGGTTGGGAGGCACGTCTGACATACAGTAAATGGTTGCATTTTCTTCTTCCAAATCAGGTTTAATTAAGCTTACAAAAATATCAATTTGTGGTAAAAAAAAATTAGTAAAAATAAAAAGATATGCAATAGCAAATTCAGTCAGAGAGTATCCCAGCAGACAAAAAATCTGTGAATTCCGAACTTTTGTTATGTTGACGTCCATTACATAGGATTCATGAATATGTGGTTTATGTCTCTCTCTACCTCTTTAAATTGGATTGTTTTTCTTTAAAATGTTATAAATGTTTAATTGAATTCTGCCGGTAAACATTGGTGAACTTTCACCAAACAGCGTCTATCCTGTTAGTTGACTGTGAAATGGAGAAGCTCACCATGAGGAAAGAATGTTAGAATTCATCACTTGATGGAATACATTTTTTATGAATATACCTTACAAACTTCAGCAAACTATCAGTTAAAGCTGCTAATGTTGTCAAACACGTTTGGTGAAATTCTTTGAAGTCACATTTTATGGAATGTTTGAAATCTTTGAGCTAGATTCTTATAAATTAGTAAGTTTGTAAGTAATGTGATCAATTTTTCAATCCTTATCTTTCGCACTTAAGTGAGACAATGCTCAATGGGTTTTTCTTATTCTGTTGTACTGCAGTCATGCACATAACTCAGTAGAGTTCTGCAGGTCGATAAGTAATTGGACCAGTTGTCCAGAGGAACGTGGATCTGAGTGTCATTTCCCTTCATATCTAAAGGAGTTAAGGCAGAGCGTCTTCAATTCATGTGGGCCTGACATAGAAGCAAGAATCAGCTGCTCAGATGGCAGAACATCACCGGTAGTAGAAATCAGGCAGTATGAAATCAGTGAGTGATAATGAGTCTATACACTTTTCTCCACCATGTTCGTAATTTACAGCGCACATACAGTACTCCCTCACCTCATATAACCTGTGCATTACCGCACTGCCAGGTTATGGTCAGTATGGTAACATATAGGTTATATGAGGTGAGTACGCAGCTCGTTATAGCCCCAGATGAGAAAGTTAACAAGTTTTAAAGCTTGAAATTCAAAGAAATAAATTCTGTCTTCGATCATCTTTTGGCAATTCTTTGAATTCATTCATGTATTATGGCAAGGGAACTGATAGCCCCATNNTAAGCCATTTTGATAAAGTCAATCCAACTTTTCAAATCTCATGATTATCCAATTATAGCAGTATGTACAACAAACAATTCAAATGAATAAAGTAAGCAGTACCCAAGGCAAGTTATCAGTTTTGGCAGATTTTCTACAATAACAGCAAAAGAAAGAAATAACCTGAGCAAGACAGTCCAAGGACTAAAACAGTCTTTTCAGGACTAAATCAAAGCAGACTGGCTCCTTGTGCCGAGCCCTGGATAATGCTAAATGTCTGCTGAAATTTTTAAGGTGACTGTCAAGATTTTTGTCTGAATTTTTGAGCATTAAAAGGGAGTAAAAAGTGATTGGGGCCTCGATTTTCTCAAAATGCAGTTTATATCTCTAGAAACTTTCTTACAGCTTTCCAACAATTCTAAAAATTCAAAACAAAACTAGGACAGTAAAATATATGGGCCAATTTTCTCTTGCCACGTTCAATTCCAACCACTGTTGGAGCCAGCGCCCCTGAATTCGCAAGTAGCAGTACTAGCGGTTAGACAGTAGGGGTTTTTAAGTGGCACGCTTCTCTCTCTCAATTTCCCTTTTTCATGTCGGCAAGTCTATATACCGCTTATAGAGGTAAACTTTTACGTGGATGTTCGCTCCTTATATCTTTTTGAAATGTACTGTCGCTGGTTTTTAATGTTAGGATTCTGTGTGTAGGCTATGTGTTATCCTAACGCGGAGCAAAGTATCGCAACCCAGACGGACATTCATTGCCCTCATTTAAGAAATTTAAGAAAAGCAATCTAAGAAAAACACACAAATTCACATGGTAGACATTTACCTCACCCCTTACCGCACTAATGCATACATTTGGCCCGTAAGTGCTCAAAGGAATAACACGGGGACAACATAAAAGTGTTTAATTTCACTTTATTTATAACTGCATGCTTCTCCCGGGTAGCAAATTAACGATACAAGTGAAACTTCGTTTATCCGAATTTTTCTGTTTTCTGAACAACGTCTGGTTCTGACATGTTCAGATAAATGGGGTTTTGCTGTAGCTTTAAAGTTATTCTAATGTTCATCAACTTGTTTGAATTAACACCAAATTTGAAGAAGAGAAGCCCATCATTGTGTGGGTGTGACGATAGACTTAAAGGTCTAGTGACATGCTTCTAGAACAGAGCTCCCTTCATGCAAATGTTACAAAGTAAAACCCTTAGTGAAAATCCGTT
>VJOZ01006724.1:15681-26407 GCA_009801055.1 Stichopus horrens | reverse complement strand
ACAACCTGGCCACCCTGTAACATACATGCTTCAGGCATCTGCTGTTAGCGTGAGTGAAACTCTTACACTCTTACAAAATCTTACGTGCCATAAGGGCACTTTGTCACAAAGGATGCCATGTGTAGATATATATGTATATATGTTTTTTTTTTTTTTATAAAGAAAGATGTTAGGGGAAGGGACAAATATGTCCCCTTCAAAAGGAAACCACAAATAATATAAGAATTATCAGTAATAAAACTGTGACACCTGAGTGAAACTGCATTTTACTTGTGAAGACATCGGGAAATTTGAGCTAATGTGAAGCTGAGGGCTACCCGGAATGTAAAATCTGGGAATAACCAACCCTCGAGATCCATGAATTTGGTGAGATATCTGCCTTTTGTGCGGCAACTTGTCTAGATGTGGATCACGCATTTTTTACCATCCAACAACACCGATCCAAGTGGGTACATACATTGTACCCTGTTGAGGGTGGTATGTGCATAGACCCTACCCATATACCAGTAACTATCCACTACAGAGCAACCAGGTCCAGAGCTACAACTTTGAACAACTGTTAGAAAACACAAAAATTGTGATGACTTGCTGTAATCTGTAAATTTCTTCTCAACGAGGAGGTAGCAAGAGTGTTAAATCGAACACCTTCTCCAGGCTTTCCGGTTGAATTGTTTCAATATTTCAGAGGGTGTCCTCCATCATCCCAGGATTCTCGTGATTTTCCTGAAAATCCCACCAGTGAAGCAAGCTGAAGAGAAAGAGAAGAAATAAAATCAAACCTATGTTTTGGAGTTTAGTCAGTGTTTGCAATGAACCCGAGAAATGCTAAAAAAAAAATAAAATATTTTACTTGATATATATGTGCTAGCAGTCAGTTTTCTATTTTGGATTATATAGTTTTGCTTTTACATTTTAAATTTTTATTATTCATATACATATAGTCAAGTTCTTGATTACAACAACTGGTTGACTAGCAAAACACTGACAACTTGGGGGGTGAGAGTGGATTGACAGTATAGCAAATTCAGCAGTTACGTTGTTAAGTGCCAGAAGAAGGGTATAGATGTTACATGTGAAGTGAAGAAATGAAAAGCAGTTGCTATAGCAACAGCAGAGCTGGGAGGGGGAAAGTCATACAGAAAATAGAAGACTGAAAAAGATTAAAAACACAACAATATTTTGATAACAGAGACTCTGGCTATGAGTTTGTTCAAACGTTGACACAGTTAAAAACAGAAAAGAAAAGAAATTTTGACCCGACAGCTGCTCAAGATCTACAATCCCTCCACTTGAGTGGAAGAAATAAAGGCAGTCATGCAATATGAAGATGGAGCCACCAGTAATGTGAAAAGTATTAGAATCCCAGTTAGTGAAAAACAGCTGATTTTGGCAAAAATATCGACAGCACAAATTTTTCCCGCCTGTCCAACTCACTGCTCCGTGTCCTGTCCATCGAAGCTTCTGACGACCCTCTTGACACGATCAGTGGTTCTGCAAAAAAGTTAAGAGTCCATGAATCACTTGCTGTTTTAAGGGTCATTTGGGATGACGAGCAACATCTCTTAAAGAGCCTAGTGACAGTGGACACTTCAAAAATGCTGAAATTGGGCTGAATGTTCTGGAAAGCAGATACCAACGTAACATAATCAAAGTAACGGTAAAATATTGAACTGGGAGTGTGGAATTTCCAAACAGTAAGACCACTTTGCACTAAACTTTTTAACATTGAGGCCAATGATGGAGAGTCTCTCAGTAAAAATTTCTCTCACCTGTTTTATGGTGCCACATGCAAGATGAGATGCCAAAATTTTCATAAGTAACAATAAAATATTGAATTGGGAGTGTGAAATTTCCAAACCTTTGACCATATCGTATCAGACTTTTTTTTTAACATTGGGGCCAGTGGTGGAGGGGATTAAAGTAAATTTTCTTTCACCTGTTTCATGGTGCTGCATGCAAGGTAAGATGCCAAAATGCAAACCATTTGGCTAACTACATATAAAAGAAATTGTACTCACAGAATCAGAAATGAAATCTGGATGGCTCAAAATGTAGTAGCTAGTGCACTACTGCACAAAAGAAAGCTGGACATACACTAACAGTATTGATGCTGTTTTTAATGTGATATGTGACCTCCACCATCGTTTTGCAACATTTGACATTCAGTATCGTACACTGAACATCAATAACTTTTTAAACTGTCTCGCAAAAAATGAATTTGATATTCAATAACTTGTCTGATGTAAGGTCTGCTACTAAGTGCCAAACCTTGTTAGATTTATTACATAAAAAATCTGCCATTCAAAACAGTCTCAAAAAATGACCTTGACCTGACTTACAGTGTCACTAAGTGGGTGACATCCAACTGATATTACCTTTGACATCTTTCAACCTGTCAAAGGTGTCAAGCAAGAGTCTAACAGGTCAGTTGTTGCAAGTTGGTCTGTGAAAACACACAGACCTTTGATGTGGCTGACACAACAGTAATAACTTTTCAAACAGGTCTGACACTTTCAACCAGACTGACTGCTACATCTGAAATGATGTCAACCCACTTACACATCAGTGTAGTAAACAGGATCAGACTGTTGCCACATGGAACAGAATGTCAACATTGCTGCAACTTAGTTTGCCTGACAAAATTAACATAATATCTAGCTTTGAAAGCCACTCAATCTTCAGACAACCTTAAAGATCTCCTACTTGCACAAATTTGGTTGAATTTGCTTTCCACTGTGATTATTCACAATTAATCTGTGGATATTCTTGGGACATTAGTAGCTCCTAAAAGACAGGTCCAAGCTAACAAAGCACTGCTCTGAAATTCTAAGCTGGAATATCTACCAGAAAATACTTCTCAAGAAGAGTTGAAATTTACACTAAGTTTAATCTTTTCTGGAAAAGTCTTTTAGCGAGAGAGTTTCAAACTATATTGCTGTAGATCATCTTGACATTTTTTAGAGGTATTTTTTAAATGAACAATCTAACCTCAATCAATATAAACAAGTTGCTTACACACTTGGGTCGTCATGTCTCGAAGGGGATGTCGCTTCAGCCGAACGGCGGTCCTCCTCGGAAAACTCTGTGGGAGACTGTAGGGTGTATGTGCATGTGAACCAAAATGAAAAATTTGCAACTCACAAACTGTGATCTACTTGGAACAGCATGGAATGAAAAGGGTAGGCAGGGGGAGGGAGTTAGGGAGGAAAAGAGAAGGCAGGAGGGAAAGGGCAAAAAAAGTGAAGAAAAATGAAGGACAAGTGGTCTGTAGGAATGGTTGTCACCCCCTTAGGTCTTCAGTACCCCTTGTTTGTAAACAATATCTCCTGGTACCACACTTCTAAGTAAGAAAACAAAGTACCAACTAACACCTTGTAAGAGTGTCCCCCACACACATTCTGGTTAATAATTACATAGCACTCAAACTGCCCAAGAGGGTAACAAAGTATTCCCTGTGGCGATACCCACAAAGGGGCACTGTTACCCCTGGTTAGAAACCAAGGTAGAACGGTATCTTTCTGACTTGCGAGAATCTTATGGCTTTGATGTGGTTCAAACTGGAATGAAAATGGCAATTACTGTGACAGCTATCACAAAGACTTTCACCAGGCATCGGATGGCGGGGGGGGTGGCAGAACTGGTCAACGGCGCATCTGACTTGAAAGTAGTTACAGTACTCTCCAATGATTTTGACATTATCTCTTCTTCATACCGACTGAATAATCATACAATCCACCAGAGTTGTTGATTGTCTATTTAAAAGAAAAAAATCATGATTTATGTAAAAAACAGTGATTTAAATCAAAGAAATCAATTTAAACCATTTTTAAAACAAAAATCATGATTTCAATCACCTTATTTAAATCAAGCAACCCTGCCATCAACCTAATAGTGTCCTTAGTTTCCTAAAACCTGATTTAGTTTATCCTATGAGTGGCATGAGTCTGATCGAGAAACGGAGCATTTTATCTACGTTCGTGCTGGGGGAAGATACCATCCCTCATTTTGTCCCCCCCCCTCTCCCAACTCCTCGATACTTTTGAAACTTCACCAATCACAAGCAGTTTTGGGTATACATCTATCACCTGTAAGGTTCTTTGTGACATGTTTTGAGACATTGTAACGTTTGAAAAATGGAAAGCATAGACTAAAATTTTACAGACAGTACCAGCCGAAGAATGAGGGGTGAAGGATCACAGTGACAGAGGAAATAAAGAGGGGGGGAGGGAGTGAGGGGTGAGAGAGGGGGAAGGATAATTCACGGGGAAGGCATTTGGGAAATACAGGAAACACAAATACAAATTGATTTGTGATGGTTAGTAATACAATCGATTTCTCTGCAACAGTCAGTCACGGCAAAGACCACCTCAGGGTAACAGCATGCTGCCAAACTCCAAAGTCACTCCAAATTTCACTGAAACATACCTTTTTTCCTGAATATGACCACATATTAGCATTCTCTCAGCTGTTTGAGATTATACTCACATACCCAAGGCTGATTCAGAGATACGGCGATCGTTACCGACTGCTTGTGAGTGCTTGCAACCATTTGCGATTGCGCACGATTGCTTACAGTTGATTGCCGTTGCACACGAAAAATCACAACTGCTCACGGTCGTTTAGGACTGTCTATGGTCGGTCGTGACTGCCAATCCTCGATCTAAATCCCTTGCAAACATCTCCTTACAAGCAAGCCAGACAGACAGAGAAGTGTAACCTTGTATAACAAGTTACCAGTTCTCTCAAATGAATTATCTTCAGCTTAAAAAAATTAATATAAATAAAGTGTGCAAAAGGATGCTTTCAGGGAAGTTCAGTCATGAATTTAAGTTGGACAGCTCCGTCAGTTAAACATATGGATACTTATCTCATGGCCACTAACACACAAATCTTATCTTTGATATCTTTGTCATGGTGTTCTCTTGAAAGAGTTTGTCCTCAATATTATGTCGGTTTAAAAATTATCCAGACAGAGTGTCACAAAAGGAAGTTGTCTACTGCGTAAGCTGTAATGCCTTACTTACTCTCTACTGCTTATTGTGAAAACCGGTGGCATTCACCACAAATATTGCACAATGTAAATTTGGAGCGGTTGTATCTCAAGCTAGACCTCACCCTTTTGTAAGTTGACAACAGTCACAACACCAACCTGAGTTCTTGTGAGATGACTGCTAATACTGTTGAACAGGTCGTGATCATGTCTAAAGTCAAGCAAAAGGTCAAAGGTCAATCAACAAGACAAGTACACGGTCTAGCCTTTACAAGTCCACAGCTGATGGTCGTAGGTGGAATTTAATTTATAAAACAGGGTTAGCGGAACTTTACCACAGTGACGATGGACTATCCGCCATTTGTACCAGACTGAACCACAAAGACCACAACAAGATATCGCCCTCCGGCAATCCACGATAAAACCGTCCTTTTACTTTGATATCGTAGAATGTATTCTCGTGTACTTTTCAGCGACATTTAACATAGCATTTATTATGTACATGTATTAAACTTTCTTGTTCACTACATCGTCAACAGAAAAATGAAAACCTGACTAAACAGGAAGAACCAAAAAAGGTCAACTAGCAATATACACAGCTGTGAAAGAGTACTGATACCAATTTACTGACGAGACACTTAGAGATATCTTTTCTTCTCCCTCACTCACTTCTCTCTTGCCACCCTGCACCACCCTTTATGAATCTCCAAACATATTAACAGTAAATGCTGTCTCCTGGTGCATCTTTAACCACCATATGAAAAACAAAACACCCAAAACACCCACAACACCCAACACACCCGACACCCATAACACCCAACACTCACAACACCCATAACACCCGACACCCATAACACCCGACACCCATAACACCCAACACTCACAACACCCAACACCCATAACACCCAACACACAATTCTTATAACTACATAGCACTATTTTCTTAAATTGTCTGAGTAACTTCCAAGGTGACCCCTGTGGTGTTTGCTGGTACCCCCAAGGGGTGTAAGTATCCCTGCATGGGAACCAAGGTTCTCAACTTGAACAAAATGAATGCCCCACAAAACAAAGACAATTAAGGTGTTTTGATTGACAAACATTAATCTTAAGTTTTGTTTTTAATCCATTTTCAGAAATAATAGTAAATGAAAAGGTTAAAGTAAAAACCATTTCCTAGTGACATTATGCAGTACTAATGAAGGAGAAAAACACAGACTGGACAACAAATCCGAGACAGTTTAATGCCCGCCTTTTGCTACGTAACTACTACCTGCAAAATACGATCTAAATAAAACAGACCGCAGCATCGCCATATGGTTACCTAAAACGGCAAGTGACTATTTTCAGCTCTTAATGTTTTACTGATGAAAAAAAAACTGTTAAGAAAAGTACCAGTAGAAGTAGAACGAAGAAAAACAAAAGTCAAAACCAGCATTCTTTGCTGGTGCCTAAGACAGGTCAAAGGTCCTTTCTCATACAGTTAGTGTGGCAACATCGATGGATGGCCTCATAAAAGAAAAATATGAGCAAACTCCATTTCAAACAGAATGTCACAATGTTTTGGGTTTTTCATATTTCCTTTGTTAGAATCTATCTTTTCAAAGATAACTTTTTGGTGAGACCAAACACAGGAAATGTGGAATCTCTATCAAAACTTGAATGTATACCCAACTTTCCCAAAAGATATCGCCTTCAATACTGATACAAAGTTAAAAAGAATGAGATTAAAAAAAAAAAAACTCCCTCAAACTCTGACGACAGGGTAAAAGTTTGACATAGTTTGCAAAGAGAACTGTGGTTTGTGACGTATTCTCTCGTGTGCTTTTCAAGGAGGAGGAGCAGGATTGTGAAAAATAATTTACAAACTTTTTTTTCTGTGTCCTCTTACTCCAACAAGGGCCGAAGCCATCACGTCATGCAAAATTTATGACTGGAAAACAGACTTGGCAGCTAAACATCTGACCGAAAAATCTCCGAAACCCACAGCACCGTTAACTTTAAATTTTCCTCAAAAATGAGAGAAATGCCTGAGAGAGGTTTGAATTCAAACTGACTCCACCTGAACAACATTTGGTCTAAGTTATGGCCCTATTAGTATCTATTTAGTATCTACCAGAATCTACTTGGTATCCAACTAGTACCCAATGAATACCAGATTAGTATCCACTTAGTATCCACTTAGTATCTACTCAGTATCTACTTGGTATCTACTCAGTATCAACTTGGTGTCTACTCAGTTTCCACTTAGTGTCTACTTAGTATCTACTCAGTATCCACTTAACTATGTAATGAGTACAGTAGAGACATGTTTTTCATCACATTATGAAGGCTTCACTGAGTAGTACCCAAGTCAGTGCAGTAATTTCAGCAAATATAGTCTGATAGTCCAAGGGACAACCAGCATGTGAAATGTGACTGTCATCTCCAAACTTTAACTGTCCTTGGCAAAAAATTTACATTTATTTCTAGGTTTGGTGTAACAAGTTCTCACTTGTATTGCGGTGTAAGGAGATTCACAACCACTTTCATGACATTGTTTATGGTATCAGTCTCAAGAAACTTTTGACGTGAATCTATGCCCTTTGAACTGTGCAATGAACTGCGACCCATGAATAGTAATTGGAAAACTCTTTAAAGTGACCGCCATTAGTCCCATCCAAATATTGGGCCCACTCAGTCTCCTGCAGATTTTTCGTCCCTGATAATATAAATTTTAATGACAAGGCCTGACAGCTTGAGTACGCTGAGTTGAAAAGAGAAAGCAACTTTATGTAAAATCCTGCCGACATTCAAAACCTTTAAGCAAAAATGCACTNNAAAAAAAAAAAAAAGAGAAAAATGGCAAGGTTTTGTTTCCTTTTATGGTTTACAAATGAAAATGGTGACAAATATAACTGTAATTGTTTAAAAAAGTTTCAATAATATAAAAGACAAATTTATGTGACCTTAAAAGACCTGCTGCATTCCAATGACATGGACTAAAAGTCTGTCCTAATGGCAGACCAAAACTGCAGAAGCTCTGATAATGACTGGTGGGAAATAGTGGTTCTTTAATCGAAACACCTCAGTCAAGAACATGTTTCTTAATATAACCAAATTTACATAAAGGAGGTCAAACAGGGAGCATGCAATGCAAACTAATTTGTAGCCAGAAGTGATTTGACATCCATGGAAGTATGCTGTTGTTATAGCCTATGCAATGATTAGCTTTGTAAAGTAATACAGCTAATCATTAAAAAAACAAAATTTCAGTTAAGCATGAGAAGTTTTGGTGTCTATAAAATCCAGAAACAAATATTTTAAACAGAGTTCCTTTGTCCTTGTAAGGATGTTTTTAATGAAGAAAAATAAATAATTGACAATGGACCAGATAGGTCTTACTCTTTTTACAAATATCTTGAAACAGGTAAGTCCTTGACAGTTACGCTGAACACTTTGAGGAAACGAAGAACGAAAAATTGAAAAACCAAACGGAGACAAAATGAACAATCTTAGTGGTTCTATAAACTTGAATTATGGGAACCTATTTCCTACTCTGACTGCTCACTTGATTCTTAGAACAGAATAAGAAAATAAACGAAACGACAAATGATCTTTGTAAAAAATGAAAGAATACAAAACCAAAGTACTTTACGAGATCTTTTCAAACTTAAACAAACTAATCGACCAGAGATGACCAACTGCATAGGCCTTCATCCAGGGACAAAGGAGGTAAGAGGGACTTAAAGGAATCTAGCTCTGTATTGGTTGAAAGAAAATGAAAGAGCTTATCACTTACCAGTCTTCTAAGAATCTTGGGTAAAGATCTGGAATGATTATCTTAACGAGACGAGATGGGTTAGTGATGGTTTATTGGGAAAGATGCAACATGCAAACGCCAAAATTAAATAGCAGCTTTAAAGGTCCCCTATAATGATGTTGATGGCAGCGTTCTACAATCTGAGGAAAAACCCTGGCAAACATTTGAAACAAAGGCAATGTTCTACATGAATTTTTTTTAGACTTTCAAGGAGGTGGCTATGAACAAGTTACAAAGCCTTAAAAAAAAGTCCCAAGATTGCAACTAACGCACAATCAACTGAATATAACGTAATCTGAAATTTGGGACAGGCTATTTTTTCCCCCAAATTACCAACTCTTTTATATTGTTTTTCTCCCTTTCCCTGACTTTCCAGGGATTCCAGGGATTTGTGTGATTCCGACCTGACTTTGCACCCTGGATCGGCCATAATCCTGATGCTCTTTGGATTAGGATGGCCTCTTACTCCTCTGCACCTTGTCCATTCACATAATCCACTGAGTGCAAGCAAACTTTTTATGGGGCAGTGTGCCAACTTTAGTGTCATTACAATGAAACTTTAACCCTCTAGAGCGTGTCTGCGTTATTGATGACGGAAGGTTAAGTAGTTAATTGTACACAGGTGACTACAGTCACGTCAGTGAAGACCTGTGATTCGTGGCTGATGAGGCAGGAATCTCTCTACCACTCCATTTCCCCAATCCCCTTCCCCATTTCACAAACAAGCTCCTTCTAATTTTCAATCTGTTCTAAAAAACTCTGCTAATCCTATCGAATCACTGCCTTGATCTTAATTGACTCGCCACCTGATAGTGGTCCAACAGTCGGTTATCCGGCTAAGGATCCGGCTGAGGATGAAGCGATCACAAAACACTAAAAAATCGATGAGATAATTCCACCCACTTTCTGGTCCTTGTGGCCATCAACCTTTCTTTTTGCACCTTTCACCTCTGTCATCCCTCGTCTACCTCTTCCAACCCCCCCTCCTCCTCCTCTTGTCCACCAAACTTCCTGATCCCTTGATCCTTAGGCCAAGACTGGATCAAGTGGGTGTAGTAGCGACCACGGTGAGTATTGCCCAGCAGGAAATTTCAGAAAAAGAAAAATGGAGCACATGCAAACATGCATGCTCAAATTTGCACCAAAAAAAAAAAAAACTGTTGCATGTTTTCAATTATACTTAAAGAGGGGACCATACCAAAATGCTTCCAACTATTGAATCTGCTGTAAACTCTCATGCATGTTAGTAATTGCCATGCAATTTCTTGCAATTTCAACAAACACAAAAACTCAAACTTTTCTTGAGGGTGGCTCGGTCGTCACTCTTTCTGACAATCTTGTGAATCTACAGCTCGACTTATCTGAATTTTTTTTTTTTGTTACACATATTTTTTTTTGTCTGTCTAGCTTTTTTTTTGCTCAACAACATGCTAACCAGCTGCGCCTTGACAGCTTCGAAGGCCAACTCAAGAAACTGACGGGAGGCAACAGAAACAAAAAAAGCGACACTAATTTTCTCAAAACTTGAGATAGAGGTGAAACAGTTGGCTTCACAACTTTTGAACAATCGAGCCACAATCAAGAACGATCGTCTGCAATCGATTTTGTTTAACAGGAAAGCCCAACAATGCAGCAGGACGTGCGATATCAAACGACAGTCTCTTTCTCGGTAACCTCCGAGTGAGGTTTGTTGTACCTCCTGACTCGAGGGGCGTCCTCCGGAAGTATCACCTGGGTGTTCTGGAAAATGAAACATAAACAGATAAACAAAATTAAAGTGAACACAAGAATCCCAAAAAAGATAAGAAACGAATGAGAGAAAAAGGGCACATGGATCACCAGAGAGGAACAAGGTAAGATGCGTCACAAATCACTGTGCATGATGTATTCAAATCTGTTATTGTTGTACCCATACATTTACCATGGAGGGGGGTCTG
>VJOZ01006724.1:0-15642 GCA_009801055.1 Stichopus horrens | reverse complement strand
GTCTGCCATGCTAATAATGCCCACCACTGTTACTAGAAATTGCTCTCCTAACAAAATTAAGCGATTAAACTTTCTCGAGTATAGCTACCTAAACTCTCTTGTCCACATACTTTAATGATGCCACTTGAAAAATAAATGAAAGTTTTTGTTAAAACTTTTGTGAGAAAATGTGGCTGACACAGAGTAAATATGAACTCCATGTTGTAATTTGGTGGTACCATGACACTTTCGTGATATGGATCAAATGTTGAAATTCTTCATCAAATCCTACTAAAAAGAATCAACAGTTTTCCAGAACATTTGCCAACATTTTCATTTGGTTGTCCCTACAATTAATAAAGGAGTCCTAATTTGTAAATTGCATTGCATTCTACAAATTGAATATTCAGTTCATAAAAGAAACCCCAATTTTTGACCGCATTTCTTGATGATGAATTTGGGATTACACATTTATTGATCACATAATGATGAAACTCACCGTGTAGTTCAACCAGTTATCGATACTCTCTGCTTCCTTCTCTCTCTTCTTGTCCTGATGAAGTTAAAGAAAAGAAAATCAAAGAATTTTATAGGAAGGTAATGGAAGTGAGAAAGCAGAGACATTTATGAACATAATAATCTAAACCAAAGATTAACTAGAAGAGCTCAGCAAATGTAGTTGCATACACACACTGTGTACCGCTTTATCAGATCTGCAAATTACAAAGCAAGATTAACGAGGGCAAGGGAGGGGGGAGGGCAAAGCAGAAAATGAGGGGGAAAACCTCACCAGCACATACTACACGTTTATACTTTTTTTGCTACAAATAATTCTAGGATGGGGCAAAAAAATTTTATGGAAAAGAAAGGCAACTCTTTGTGCCACCCTCCATCCTCTTAACTAAGGGCCTGCATCTTAAAAGTCTCATTAGCTATTTGACGATGAATTTTACAAAGGCAGAGGTTTACACAGCAGAAAAGGTCAGATTCCAAATGTTCTCAACAAAAAGGGGATTTGATGCTGCAAAACAAAAATTCTGTCACAATTGCAAAAAGTTATTTAATTCTAGGTTGACCTTATGGCACAAACAATTCATTGCAAAATCAACAAAAAAGAGAGGTTGACTGTAGGGTAGGGAGGGTAAGTTGCCCATAAGGTCTATTGACTCTGGGCTATTTGCATTTGAAAAATGCCTGTGTGAATGTTGTATAGCCTGTACCTGTAAAAAGGAAGTTAAAAAGTTTGATTCTTCATTTGGATAATTCAGCAACCTTTATCAATGGTTCAAGTTCACATGAAACATAATTACAGTCTTTACCATAAGATTGGAATCCACTATAATGTCAATAATCATCATCGATAGGCCTACACGCTGTTACGTGTAAGGCTGCTTCGTCCATGAATCTGACACATTCTATAAGTGCAGCTGCTGCCTCGCATAGTTTATACAAAACTGCAATCAAGCACCAAACATCATAATTACTCATTTATTATCTCCGGTGGGTCTCAACCAGGGTTTGCACAAAAACTAAAAAGTACATGCTCCACCCTGAGACTAATTCTGGGAGATTTGCAAACAAAAGAGAGGACCTACTTCTTTTAACAACTAACTTTCATGTGGGTTAAACTTGAGTGAGAATGACTTCAAATAACCCTGGTGAAGAAATTGCTGGAGAGAGGACCAGGGCCTGATGGGATGTGCATGAAAGGAAGGGGGTTGGGACAGAACTTTTATGAGTGCTTGTGAATAGCTTTCACCCATCTGACTACGACAACTAGCAAATATAGGGTTGAGATTGCTTTCATCTATATTGGGGTTGGATTTACTTACCGACACGACTTTGTATCTGTTTCTTGTAACACTGTTATCTATTTTAAAAAAACTTTTCAAGTTTTTCCTAAGTTTAATGTATAATGTTTGACATATGGGCTGCTATTGGGTTGTCTATGATCCATTTTAAGCTCAGCAATATATTAAACAACCATGGAAATCATTTTTAAACACTTTGGATAAAAAATGATTAGCAAATTATTGACCCAGTAGCTGTTACAGTAAGGACACTGCTCTTATCTAAGTTGGTTAGCCTCCTGGTATGTACCTTTACACATTAGGGAACAGCTACAGTTTCAAGTTACTTTGAAGAAAATTATCGAGTGTGAAGAATCCTGCTTGTTAAAAACTATGAAAATATTACGGATCATTAGTTTACACTTTACAGCCTTTTGTACATGTCAATTAAATGTTTTCAGCATTCCTTGCAGACAGAGGTTTTTTCCCTACACCTTGGTCTTCGTTCCTTAATTGTTATGCAACAACTGCAAAGGGTACTGTATGCAGAAAATGATACAACTTCGGTGATCAAACAACTTTTCTTGGGACTACACCATCTCTCTATTTTGAATACATAAAAATTGGCCACATTATCACAGATTACCAAAGCAATCAAGAAAATAATATAATGCTCCACATTATTTTTTCAAGTATTCCTAAATTGATATGGTTACCATTTCGGTTGAGATAATTTTAGGGGCATTCATGTAGCTATTGCCACACATAGCTTCAGCCAAACACAGCCATGTTTAAAAAAAGAATTTCCTATTTATACTTCTGATAATCTGGAGTTCAGATGTCGATCTATTGACCACAGTATAGTACGCCACTATGCAGTTATGACTGAAACAGTCGCACTCGACTGAGACAGGGGAAATAATTAGAAAGTGTACAAAAGCTGGTACAAATAGTTGGATATTTTTGTATTTCTGGGATGGAATACTACACAAAACTCTCAATGAATGAAGTTGGTAAAAATTAACTTTCACTTTCTCAAAACACTTGGGGACTGGACATAGTGGCTGCAGCAGCCTCCGAGCCATAGCTTCACAGTTCACAAGAACATGTTGATCTTCTGTGGTGCAGCCGGCTGCTCGGGCTGGCAAGGCCTTGTTGTTAATGTGCTCCTTTGTACCTTAACTGCAGCTGCTGCAGTGGCCGTACCAGGGGCCAGGTGACCAACTTTTGAAATGGTGACAAACTTAAATGAGGTTATGGCAATGAGGTGAGTAATATGAGGTAACTGTTATGCGGTAACTATAATGAGGTAAGTAAAATGAGGTTACTGATGATGAGGTTCCTAAACTGAGGCAACTGTCAATGGCAATTTACAATGAGACTATTTTCCACCGAAAAAGATGACCGACTTACGAAGTGATGGATGACACAACTGCAGGGTACCCAGAATATCAGACTGATCATGATGGTGGCGCCGACTACATTATCCTTCAGAATTCGACCTGGCAACAGGAGAAGACGACAAATGGGCAAGGCGTTAATTTCTGGGAAAAGCGGTAGACAAAAATAGAAGTACTCAGAGTCCCTTGTCTCATGGTAGGAAGTAAAAAGTTTTGTTCCACATCTTTCACCGTTTCTGTTGCTAGTCGACTAATGTAAAGAGTCGATTCCAAATGATCCAGTATTCTAGTTTCAAACTCAACGTATAACAGGGGTGGGCAACTTACGGTCTGCAGGCGGTGTGCGGCCTGCCAACAGTTTTTGTACAGCCTGCGAGATATCTCAAGGAAAAGAAAAGATGTCATCAGTGCCAGATGTCTCATTGACTGCTGCCAGGTAGGTCTATATTCCCCACTACTTATCAACAATACTAGTCTATGTTAAGGTATGTTTTTGTGAATTAAGACTTAAATTGCTGAAAGTCCTCAGAATTAAAGGTTTGAAATCAGCAGCAGGACGTTGGTCAACTTTTTATTCCTCATATCTGGTCCATGTCATCAAAAAGTCTGCCCACCCCTGACGTTTGAAGATACCCTTCTTCTTTGTCAAACATTTCTTCCAGAGTTGGAGAAAATGTACGGGCACATCACAGACACCCTCCCAGACCCTCTGGTAACGAAAAGTCAAATTTGATAACAGCGACTTCATCCCTCCTGAATTTTGGTTCAAACACTACCTGGCATTCTGGCAGTTTTGGTATGTGGTTCCTAAAACAACCATCCGACAAGGACTATATGCCGCATCGTAGGTAAAAGTTGACTGAAAGAAAGAAAAGCGATGCAGGAACAAAAACAAACAGTCTCTCAAATCTACAGCAGGCAAACACTCACGTAGAATGCTGATGTTTATCTTCTCAAAGACGTCAAAGAACCGTTGGATGAGATCCTGCGTCTGCACCTCACACTCGCCCTGTCGATGAAACGAGGCAGGGTCAAACGAAAGTGCTAACAGAGTAAACACTGTCAGAATATATCATGAATGTAATAAGATAATTAAGTAGAACCTGGTGCTGGCACTAGTTCCCCTTCCCCCAGGAGGAGGGAGACCAGTAGTCTCACCATTTGTGTTTCTCAAAGCAACTGATTTTCTGCAGGGATACTGCAACAAGAACCTCTGGGCTCTGTGGTTACTTTCATGGTTATTTAGTAGTCCTTTACTCTTACCCATGGATAATCCACAATTTATCACATCCCAAAAAGTTATGGACTCCATTTTGTCCTTAAGAATGGTGATCAGCCAAATGCACTCCATGACCGTAGTATTTATCTGAACTAGAAGACAGCATGCAATGTCCTTTATCAAACTGCTGGAAAAAAATGAATGCTGGCTATTGCAGGAGTAATCTCAACGAAACCAATCGGGAATGTTAATGACCATCCATTGGGACCTGTTTTTCCCCTCTGTTGACGTACAGTTTCAAACCAAGGAGTTAATATCTGAGAGAGTCACGTTTCAGTGACGTACCTCAATGCAGACTCCTTCCTCGCACGGCCTGCCATTTGGCACAGGAATCATCTCTCCGGAAGTTGCATTATGGAAAGGCTCGCATACCCCATCTTCAGAAGCCTTGCAACATCTGAAACAAGCATTTTCTGGCAAAAACAGAAAAGAAACATTGATGTAATTCACATCTAACCATCTACATGAATGGTGACACTTTGATAGAAATTCCGGCTGATAAGAAATGAGTGAGTGGATTCTTCCCATCTAAAGCCTAATATAATGATGAGACTATTGAAAACAGGCTAATATTCTTACGATAACATTTTATGATTCTCACTATAAAAGAGTTTGTTGTGGTTACTGCATAGAGCCCTTTATCCTACCTAAGGGATATAAAATGGGTTAGCTAGGAGGTGCTTCACTGTCTAAAGTCACCATGGTATTAAAAAGGAGCAAAAAGTTCTCAATGACAGTTCCCTTCTGGTTTCTTTGGGCAGTGGTTTAGGGAAAGAAAAACCGGGCTGGCAAGGTGAGGGTAGTTGCCTCGAATTGAAATGGGATAATATATTGATCTTCTGAATGAATCAAAAGCCAAAAACACCAGCAGGAGTGATGGGGGAGGGGCCAAACTGGACCCAAAAGTAATTGTTACATGTAAAACTCACATTTTGCTATTTCATGCCTTCTGCCTTCTCATTTCTGAGCTTCCATCACTTGATACTGGTTTTAGATCTGTAAACGATACCCCTCCACTCACCCTCCCACCCCTCCCCCATATAGTGTCTTCGGTGAGAACTCAGTACTCACCTCCAGAACAAAGACAGGACACCAGACCCCTCTGCTGACTCTCACAGAATGGTAAGCAAACACCGGACATGCACTTGCCTCTAAGATAAGAGAATATCAACAAAAAGAATGCATCCCAAGATGTGACCAACGTTGCATTAGAGTATTTAAAACGCAGAGAAAGAAGCACCTTTTAATCAATTGAGACAGCATGAGCCGAGGAGATAACACTTTACTTGCTGTGACTTCAAGAGAGGAAACATGTTACTTTTGAAGATACTTCAAGTGGCACAGAATGTTGGCCGAACTCTTCTAAAGTAAAAGTAATCATTTCACACAGCAAAGAAAGTTTTTCAACACATGTACTTCCCATCTATTTTGATCATCGATTTTCTACACAAGTCACAAACCTCGCCTCTCGTTTGCCAGCGAGCACCATGGAAGAAGAAATAAATGTTAAACCTTGACTGTTTGTTGGACATACAAGCTTTCATAGGTTAATCGGTAATGGCCTGTCTCGATTCCGCGTGATAATTGAAGAAAATCAAAAACATCATTCAACTCAAAGATGATCATGTAATATCGAAAATAATATCAGAAATAATTGTGATATACCAAAAATAATTGCAAAGGAAACAAGCAACCAGTTTATATTTGTGACATGTGCACATGTGACGGGCGAACAGTGACATCTCTGGCCTTTTTAATGTGAATATGGACATCACATCAATGCGATAAATTATCAATATCATAGTTACTGTTGAATTTTACAAAATTTTTCAAACATTTTGTGTCTCAACAATTTCGCAATGAAAACGTTATGTTCATTTCACTCACCCATCGATGCAAGAGGAATTGTCCTGCCTCGGTTTCGACGGGGGACACTCGCTGCTGCTCCCCGTGCAGTGGGCGGTTTGGCTGCAGTCGGTGTCGAACTCAGAGGCCTGCCTGCAGATGACATCCGTTCCAGCGTATCGACAGTTGCTGCAGCAAGGGTGGTTCTGGTCGCTGGAGAGTGAAAAGAGGTTAGCTTGTTGTGAAATGCTATTCCACATAAATCGAAGTGTTAGTTTGTGTGTCCTGACCAGTGTTTGACAAACTGAAACAATTCAGATGTGACAAGTTACAGTGACACACAGTTGAGTGTGATCTCATCAGGTTGCTGCATATTGCTGCAACACCTAAGTGAGGCTGGTTGGAGCCAAATCTAATCTTACCAGGTTGCTGCATCTTGGGGCGACTCATATGTCAGGTTGGATGAAGCCAAATCTGGCCCAACCTCTTTGCTGGGTATAGTGACAACTCCTAAGTGATGCTGGATGGAGCCAAATCTGGCCTCACCTGTTTGTCGAGTATTGCGGCAACTCGTATGTCAGGTTGGATGCAGGCGAATGTGATCGCTACTTCTTGAAGCTGAAATCTCCTCCTTATATGTATCAAAACAGGTCAAAGGCACTGGCAGATGTGATCTCATGTGTATTTGGTCACCTACACCAACTTGTAGGTAACATACTAAGGCCGAACAAAAGCAAATATGTATCGCCAATCTTGCTTGTTCGTGGCAGGAGTTCGTACCTAACACAATAGACTGGGTACATGCACACACTGTATCTTACACAGCAGGTTCTACTGTAACTTGTATTTAGCATGCTATGGTGGGTGGCATACACAACTGTGACCTCACCTGCACAAGGCACCGGGCTTCAGCTGGCAAGATGAATCGCAGCAGGGGTCAAGGTTGTTCCTGCCTCTGTGTCCCGCATCGCAAGCCTCTTTGTCGTCGATCCTGTAGTTCCCGCACCAGGAGGTACCAGACTCCTCTGTTTAAAAAAAAAAGAACTATGATGATTTGAGTCTCTATCACCACATCCATGTGAGATCACTAGGAGAGGGTAACCCAAACAAAATATATCCCTATGATTTCTTTTGATGGCAATATTACCAGGAATAGCTCTTAACTGTCTGAACATCAACCAGGAATCCCTTCACACTTTGATTCATTGCTCCGTACTTTAGATAATCACTCTAAGGATTGATCCATGGTTCTGTACTTCTGCACTATTACTCCAAACATCAGTTCATTGCTCCATACTTATTAAAGTTATTACTCAACACATTTACTAATTGCTCCATACTTATTGAGTTGCTCCATACTTATTGCAGTTCACACATTGATTCCCTGCTCCACACTTATTAAGTTGTCACTCCATACATTGATTCGTATGCATTATTATCAATCTTAACAATTAAATTGCTCCACACTTACTGTTAATCAAACATTAATTGACTGCTCCATCTTCCTGTACATTATTCCACTACTCTACACTTAGTTACCTCTCTAAAGATCAACCCACATACTGCTCTCTGCTGACAGTTCTCACTATAAGCATTCATCAATGCTCCTTTCGCTCAGAGAAATGTGATTCATTGCTCTGCACTTACGGATGTCGATCTAATGTTTATTCACTGCTCAATTTTCCTTCACATCAGTTCACTTATCTAGACTTGGTTACCACTCTAATGACTAATTCACTGCTCTCCACTAACAAATTTATTATCACTATAAAAATACAAAGACACCTGCTCCATACTTAAACATCCCTCTAAACACAAAATTCATTGCTGTACCCTTAGGGATGCCACTCCTCAAACATGAACTCCCTGCTTTGTACGTAAGAATTAACACTTACGCTATGCAGTGGCTCAGGAATTCCACACTGGAAGTCACTACTGTGTGTACACTGATTCATTGCCCTACAACACATGGAGTACATAATTTGAATTTTGAATTTGCAAATTTGAGGATCAGGGAGGCTCATCATATGGGTTCATCAAGGACCCTACACCATGTTGACCAGGGATGAACACCAGAAGATTCGCCCACTCTTTTGGATAATTGTCCAGAGGACAACAATACAGATAAGTGTCTAGAGCATAACAAGGAAAGGGTGAAACCAGACAATCGACAGTGCAAACCCAACCTGCTCCTGGGACTGCCATTTAATGTCCCCATCCGACGGACAAGAGTGTAATCCTCCCGTCTTTAACTCACTTTCCCAAAGGCTGGGAATGGGTGGAGAACCTGCCCAGCTCAGCAGCTCATCAGCTGTACCGAACAACCTAAAGCAGACACAGCCTAAATTGGACAACAGGAACCCAAATAACCCCCTCAGTACCACTTTATGAATTCCCACAAGCTCTCCAAAGAAATCAGTGCATCTAGACTGATAGCTGTAGGTAAAGCGTGATGCATCAGTGTCTCGAGTGACAAAATGAGGGTGATAAAATGGAAGTGAGAGACAATCCTTGAGTCCGTTATCACTTTACACATTGATCCATCACTTTGTACCTTCAGTAATCAATCTAGACGCCTCGATTTCTTTGCTCTTTTAGGTAGATCAACTCACTTGTAAAACACAATGGAGATTTACTCTCAAGGACACGCACGATCAGGTGTTTACTGCAGACCGAAAATCTCTGAGAAAACAGAGGAAATTATGAAACATTAGGCAACACAATATTATAAGTTTATTCTGACAGAAAAATCTGCCTGATCTTTGAAAGGGAAAAATTATTAAAAAAAAAGAAAAAGGGAACAAGAGACAATTTCACTGACACATAAAGTCTTTTCACTCATTTCCATTCGCTCTCTCGTTCTACACTTCTGTGATCTTTGAAGTTACGACAATTTCATACAATTTCTGCTTTAACGTATGCATTTCACTCCATTTTCATAATCCAGGCATTTTCAATCTCACCTTGTTATTGGTCTGATCACCAGTAACAGATGCAGGGTACATCAGGTATTTTCCTCCTGCGGCTGTGGAAGGAGAGCATTCGTCGTCTGTCCCCGGGTCGTGCTCGCTCCCGAAGTTGTGTCCCAATTCTGCAGGGAAAAAAAGGAAAGTCTGGTCTGAGGGCTTACTCCTCATCTCTCAGGGGTCCAACCAACATATTATGGGGGGAGGTGATGAAATTGAAGGGAGGGAGAATCCAAAGTTCTACTTTTCTGTTGCAGTTCCACATCATGCTATTTGTCATGCTATTTGTCACCTTGCCTACACCTTTATCACATTGATGAAAAATGTCGGTTTTCGTACTGATTCCGAAGTTTGGACGGTCAAATTAGTAGTAATGAATGTCCACATGGTTCTCCTTTTGAAAAATGAGTAGTCAACATCGGCGACGTACAATTGGCTATCCAGATATACCTACGCTGCAATAATGCCTGCCACGCACGCAGATAAGTGCGGTGTGGAGTGTCCATTTATGCCCTTTTCAGTTTGATTGAGAGACACCAAGACCTTTCACTTACTACCATTGGAATGATTCTTTCCAGCAAAGAGCTGGTAGGGCAAGAGGAGCAACCACCCACCATCTGAGTCCCATCGTCTGCCCTTCCCTGTCTCTGAAAGTTTGTCCCCTGCTGCGGCAGTTTGCTATGATTCTATGATGCTCACTTTGACAGAAACTGAATGACAGAACATCCGTCTGAGAGACGAGGGGGGTGGGGGGTTACAGGACTCACCGTGAGCAGTCACAAGGTCTGCCTCATCCGTGAGGACATTTCTTCCCCAGTTCAGGGTGGTGGTCAGTCCTGTGTTAAGGTATTGGTCACCGGAGGGTGAAGGATACTCTGCAGAAGGGAACAAGAAGCGGAGAGCGGGAGAAGGAGATCAAAGTCCACGACACAACCAGATTATAGTTACTCGGAAATTATAGTTACTCAGAAGGCACTGAAGCCGTTACAGGAAAAACTATAGCAGGAAAAGGAGCTATGCCGTCTGCTGTGCGTAAATGAACCTCCTGCCTCTCACAATGTGGAAACCGTCTCCCACCCCATTCCACATTGAGACCATCTCCGATAACCTTCCACTGCATCCCACACTGAGTCACCTTCCCCATCTGAGCCTTTGTTCCCTTCATCTCCCCACAATAAAGCTCTTCTCCAAACCTTCCCACAGTAGATCCAATTCACTTGACGTGCTTTTAACATCTATCCATTTATAACCATTTTTCACATATTTGAGTTTCTCCCTCCCCACTCACCACTTTGGTATCCCTGGACAGTACATCTCATTTCTGAAACAGTCTCTTCTTTCATTCTTTTGAACAGTTCTTGTTTTCACCATCAGCCATTGCTGAGCACCGGAGGTCTTTATTCCTAAGAAGGCCCACCTTTGAAGATGAAATCCAGCCTTCCTCCAAAAACAACCTTCACGTTATAATCTTAGTATTAACTGGTACATCTATACACTTGATGCAGGGCAAACCAAGAAACCGCCTCCCGCCCAATCCCATATTCGAGTCCATCACCGACCACCTTCCACTGTTCCCCCACTGAGCCTTTGTTCCCTTCACCTTCCCACAGTAAAGCCCCTTTTTCACACCCTCCCACGCTAAATTCATGTGCCCTCCATTTTAACATCTATCAATCTATCACCATTTTCTCCCCACATGAACTCCCCTCTCACCCTTTCCAATACTCGTAAGTAACTTTGGTATCTCTGCACGTTACACCTCATTTCTGACACCATTCTCGTAATTCTCTCGCAGTTTGTACAGGTCTTGTTTTCCTTCACAATCGGTCATTATTGAGGAGAGGTGCTCTTTATTCCTAGAAAGACTCACTTTTGAAGGTCAAATCTTGCCTGCCTACCAAAACAATCTTCCTTCAAGTTACCATCACAGTATCTGGTACATGTGTACAGCCAAAGCAATGCAAACCAAGAACAACTGATCTTTGAATGGGTTTTAAACCAAAACAAAATTCTTTAAGAGCCTTGTAATGTTCGGTGATAACAATTTCAAGGAGAAACCACACGCAGGTTGGAACCATAACATTGCAAACACTCCCCCCCCTCCCACGACCATTTATGCAAGACTGTGAGGGTTTCAAGTTGTTACTTGGTAGGATGAAGTACCAATTCGAATTTTCAAAGAAACATTGATGAAATGCATAAATAAACCTCCAACCCTTTTGTTCTCTGACGACTTAAGTCTTACTTTTGGTGCAGATTCCTCCCACCGCGTTCGTTCTCGGAGTCCCGATGTAGGCGAGGCCCAGCACGCCATCTTGGAAGTCTTGAAAGGTGAAGAGGTGGGCCAAGCAAAATGAGCTGTGATCTATTTTGCTGTAAGCCTGAATGGTATGAGACAACATGATGTTCTTTATAAAACAGTACAATGTCCAAAAGGGAAAAGTACAATATCCTTACAATTAAAAGTATGAAAAAAACACATTAGAGTCAAATTTCTGAAACGGCATCTATCTTTCAACCTTACGTACATCCCAAAATTTCTAAAATGTAGGGTACATGAAATCGTCTGCCTTCGCCCTTTCCATCTGCTGGTGTATTATACACATACAAGTTTATGCTATACATGAGTAACAAGGAAGTCAACCTTTTGTTGCCATGAATAAATGGGTCGAAGGCTTTGTTATTGTTGCTGTCTTACTCAACGACATTTTGTCATCATTCGCCACTGTCACACCAGACGAGTGTATTGGCCGTACCAATGAACAGCAGGTCAAATTTCCAGACGATGTCTAACTTTGTAGGAAAGCGAGTTGCTTCTAGTGAGCTGGCGCGATGGATCCAAGACAGGCATTCCCTTTGTGATCCCGAATGTGAGGTAAGAAAAACCCCTGGAAAATTCATTAACAGACAGCCTCTTCCATGTCAATCAACAAATTTGTAGCCTAGCTCTATGATTTCTTACACAGCAGACACCATCACATCGCCATGCTAGCCAATGCCACCAGGGGGGCCAACTTATTAGAAACCACCAAATCTATTCAATGAAATCTTCAGTAAAATTCACGAGACTATTACGAGGCACTTAAAAAAATATCAAACCTCCAAGAGATTCCGAACATCCCAGGCCACTCCGTCTGGTTTGTAGCTGTTGTAATGATCGGTTTGGTCGTAATTTGGGGAATCGTGCACCACGATCTGTATGGAAAAAGGACAACAACGACTAACTCTTAGCTTTGTGAGTCTCTGTTGAGCTGCAAATTGTGTTTCCAGACTTTGCCACACATCGAGCACACATTTGCTTGTAATCGTCACTGCTGGCGAAACCCTCCAGACTAAACACTTGGAATGACCACCACCTCAACAGTATTTGCACGTGGTCAGAGAAGTTTGGAGGTTGGTCACTGGTGGATCTGGGGGTGGGTGATGGGGTCATGGTCCCACACGTGGTAACAAAAAAATCAATTGTCTAGAGAATTAATATGAAGGAAAACAAAAAATTCTACAAAAACAATTAACTTTCTCTCTCTTGTAGACTTTTGTTATACCAAGTAGTGAGTGAGATTATTTAGCTGCGAAAAAAATTTCCAAAGGAGAGAGGAACTGTCTTTAAATTTGTTTGTCACCTCACCTATCTCCCCCCTCCCCCCTTCTTACCTGTTTGATTTCAAAACCGAACCCTCGGTAACCTGGCTTCCATTCTGTGTTCTTGTAGATGCCATTGACAGTGTCGATGAGGCTGATCTGACGTGATCAAAAGAAATACGCCTTGTTGTAAACATGCACAGGTCGCCCATGATTGGGGAAAAAATTACACCATCTTACAATTCTACCATCACGAATAACTGGCGAATAACCATACATTAGAGTACAAGCTGGAGAACAACCGCTGACTCGGTGTCAGCGGCACTTTACCCGTGGAGGAGATTAAGTGCCTTACACATAGCACATTCCATTTACATTGTTTTACAGTGATTGATGCAAATAAGACGTTACATCACACAGCTGGCTGACTGACCAATGAATCAAATGCAAACTACGTGGACTGACAGAATGGAACATTGCAATTTTTACGGGGCCAGTCATTGCCACCGTGCCCCACAACAACGTCCCTGCAGCCCAACAAAACTTTGCCCTAGTGCAATGTCATCTTCTGTTAGTCACCCTAACTCCATTAATTGAGTGCTCGATGTTTATTCACAGCAATTACATGATGCAGGTATTGCTACGCTTGTATTCTTGGAAAATTACCATTTTTAACATTAACCTGAGGTGATTCGTTTCTATAAGTTTTCGCTTTGTTTTTACATAATCTGTTAAATGACGAAAGGGTGTAGAAATAAAAGGGCCAGAACATGAGCTGAGTGAGATTTCTTTGAAGTGTTTTAAAATACCAAGTGTTAAGACACTTGACTCGATGATTATGACCCCCTCTTTAAGACTGGCAGCAGTCAGTACATCTTGTTCAGGAGATAGAAGCAGAGACAAAAGCATAGACATCAAAAGCATAGACATAAATCAATAAATCACACAAATGAGTTCAAAAAATGTTTCATTGAGCCTACCAAGTAATTGATGGAGATGTTCATGCTGCTCAATCCCATCTTTTGAAAGAATCTGTAATCTGCTGTCAAGAGGAGGGGACACGTGTTGACCTGAGGGGGTGCCTGCCTCCTATCCCTGAGGTGAGAAGACTCTGAAAGAAGGGGGAAGAAAAAAGGAACCGGAACGAATGAATGCATTGTAGTTTCGACGATCCAATTATGGGAACTTTTTTTTTCGAAGCATGTCACTATAGCACTAGGATGTGTCTCAAACTACCTATGCTTTATATAAATTATGAGATCTGTACAAGCTTCCCTCTTTGAGATCATGCCTATAAGGTTTACAATTTGACCCATGTTGATCTCAACTTATGACCTCTAACCTCCACTAAAAACTAAAAGGTTCTTGCACTTAATGAGATGCATTGATACCTTGAGGTATGTTTATAAGAATTTCATAATAAGGCCTTGTTGACCTCAAATGACCCCTAACCCTCACCAAAGACAACAAGATACTTGTCTACATATGAGATACACCTGTATACTAAATATGAGATCAGGGAAAGCTTCCGTTCGTGAGATAATGTGATTACAAGGTTTTCACAATTTGACCCCTTTTGATTCAAAGGACCTTTAAACCCCACCAAAAACAACAGGAATCCTCTACTGAATGTGGTACACTAACATACTAAATATGAGATCTGTCTAAGAGTCCCATGTTGAGATATCATGTTTACAATGTTTCCACAATTTGACCTCTGTTGACCTTGAATGACCTCCACTCAAATCAATAGGGATTTTTTACTCAATATGGTAAACTGTCACACCAGTATGATATTTGCAAGCTTCCCTTCTTGAGATACAGTGTTTATAAGGTTTCATATTTTGACCCCTGTTGACCTCAAATAACCTTTGACATCCACCAATAACAGTAGGGTTCTTGTACTCTAGGAGATACACCTACATACCACATGTGAGATTAGTCCAAGCTTCCCTACTTGAGAAAACTTGTTTATAAGGTAGGCATCACAAACACACACACACACTGCCGCACAACAACAACTGAAAGGAAATCATGGCCAGATTGCAACTTATTTTGGAGGTCCTCATTTTTTTAAGCATGATGACACTTCCAAATACAGAATGATTAAACGAAACTTACAAAGCTTGTACCTCAATCTATCACACCTTTATGACTTCAATGAATGAAAATATTGCACATTACATCTAAGTTTACCTGGTAGTTGAAAAAGTTCTCACAGGAGATGGCGACACCACCAGCCCTTAGACCCCTTCCAGGTCTGCGATCATCCATCTCATGCTATGGCTACTATGAAGCTACCACTGCACGCATGCCAACATGTTTCTTCAAAGTGGTTACATAATCATAGACTTTATTCCAAGACTAAAAAACTGTAATTGCCACAAGGTAAAAGTACTGCATTATTGTAGAAATGAGCTTACCTGGAAAGGATTTCTTAAGAAAAAATGTTGACTTCCAAAGATGCAAATTTAATGATCATCCCAAAGGCTTTTTTTTTGTCATTTACAAATATGGTATTAAAAATGCAATATATTGAGAGAATCGTCATTACCAAAAGTGTAAATTTGAACACTTGCAAAACAATTTTATTTTATACTACTACAATTTTAATATCACTACATATTACTATAATAATTTTATTTTATACTCTTCCTGGCACTCCTGCTGCTCCACAGAGGTAGTGTGGTGTACACTCAAGGCAACCGTAGCAAGTGCAAAACCACGGACTATGAGCATGCTGCATGAATGAATTGGTCTGAATTTGTGTCCAGACTATCTGGGTGATAGCTGGGTCATGC
>VJOZ01006720.1:0-10667 GCA_009801055.1 Stichopus horrens | reverse complement strand
TTCCATGGGCGTAAGGAGGGGTGGGGGTGAAGGAATATCCCCCAAAAATTCAAATTCAACTGGAATTTTCAGATTTTAACTAGGCCTACCAAAAGGCTGACAATGTTTGATTTATGATTAAGAATTCCTTCCCCTTTGTGATCGGTTGCCGTTTGGGCATAAATTTGCTTCTTGTCCAATGTATGCAACCCCCCTCCCACCCCACCACTCTAAGTCATGTTGTTACGCCACTGGATATTTCCATGTTATGCTACGTTTTACTCATTGCTCAACTGAGGTAGCCCGCTCCAGTGAGTGGTACTTGTTTTCCCATCGCAATTTCACGAACGCTTACATCATCGCTGTTTTTAACTTTTCTGATTATCTCTCTCTCCTTGACAACAAGGAGCAGAGCACGCACATATTGAACACTTGGCCAGAATCCAAACCAGTTTGTCTGCTAATCTTTGCCTGTGGTCGGTTGCATTGTTATTGCGAAATTTTTCAACGTCCTTGCCAAGGTGACGTTGAAATTTTGCTGTATTGGTATCTTCTTCTGATGAAGGAGCAGGGTTGCTGCTGATGGTCTGTGTTATTAAGCCCCCAAAGCGAGTACTTTACCGACTACAGGCAATTGCAACGAAGGGCCCTTCACTGCTAAATAATGCTGCTTTCTAAATGTTCATATCTAGGATGTTCTGCGAGGGTAGGGTCAGGTTTTCCTTGCATATTAAGACTTGAACAGGAAAGTGAAATCTTAATTTAAGTTTAGATCTCCCAAAGATTTTGACACAGCAAAAAGAAAAGCGAGGCAAAGAGTAAATTTAATATTTTTCAGCAACATTTATTGCATCCCATATTCCTCTTGGTATAAAAATAACTTTCTATATATTTACAATTTCATACATACACTGTTTTAGTACAGGTCTTTGGAATATAAAGAACGATAATTTATATAAAGAAAAAGAAATTCCATTCATCATTAAGAAAACTCAAGATGCAAAAGTATGTCTTTGAAATTAATCTTAAACTATATATACGTTAACTATGTCAATGATATAAGGCCTTTGTTAGATAGCGTGACTTCCATGACAACATTAAAGGGACTAAGTGACAACCAAAGGAGAAACCTTCTAAAAAGCCAGAGAAATTCTCCACGCCACGATGATGGATGAACGTGACGTCACAGCGACATGTGAACAAGGAGGTACTATTTGTCGCTGATGCGGCCAAGAAACTTTGCTTCCATGACGCTATTTTTGTCACATTAATCCAACTGCTGACAACAGTCCAAGGGAGAGCATTCTAATTCCTAAGTAAAATCTGAATACAAATCAATGCCTTCAATCTGACCAATTAAACAAAATTAGCCAATCAGAAGTCTTCTAGATTCTTCATTTGCATAATGTTCACATTTTCTTTATTATTTAGATTCAATTAATTTCGAACACTTTCTCCTGGACGTCAGCACTTTATATAGTTCCAAAGACTTAAAACTTATTTTGGTACTTTTACTTTCCAAAGACACACTTTAGACTACGGACATAAGACAGTATTTCGAGGTAATAATGGTTCCTTAACTCAAGAAATAAATTAACATGAAAAACAAACATTTTAAAGCAAGGCCCCCTTCCAGGCTGACACAGAAACAGCGCTGGCAGACAACACTAATGAACATTCAACATAAAACCTCTTTGAAAGTGACACAGGGCAACCATATGAATTCAAAACTGAGGGTGTTGGGTGTGCCCATGAACTGAAACACATCAGTGCTGCTATTTAGCTCCATTTCTTGTTTTGGATTGGGCTACATACATAAATTATATTAACTGTAAACATATAACAATTCTCTTTTTTTGTGAAATAAATTAAACAAGACACAAAGTAAATCATGACAAAGCCACAATCAATATAATCTATAGCACTGTTAGACATGCCCAGCGCTCTCTCTAAACAGAACTGAGGGGGGGAAAACTGCTTTACAGAGGCTGAAAAAAGGCCTTTGAGCAAGCCCACAACATGGATGCTAAATGGCCATTTCATCATTTATCAATAAAGAAACCAATCAAAACAATCACAGAATGGTCAAAACCTTTTCAAACTTTAATACAACTTAAATTACTCCTTGACATTTAAAATGAGTAGGGGTGTTGAGTACTTAAAATTCACAATGTGACAAAGTGGAGGTGATCGTTTTGAAATTCAAATTAAGTGCAAAATAACAAATCATGTTCTGAAAATTCAAACAGTCAAATTGTTGAACCGACTTAGACAAACAATTCACAAACTACATTTACCTTGCTTTAAAAGTAAAACAAAACTCTTTTAACAAACAGACAGCAATGAACAAGGACAAACTTCTCTTGGTTGTTACCTCAACAGAAACACAAGAAAATGTCTTGGGTTATGGCTTCAGCTTTCAATATGGCACAACTAGCATGGTGGGAGTAAAGCAGGTTACCAACACATCCACCCGGTTCCCCCTGGGCCCTGGGGAAGTATCAATTCTGGGGATTCCATACATGTATATAAGTCAACAATTGCAAATCACACGTAAACATGTTGAATACCATATTGCACACTTCCAAGTCAACATAAGCAAAAATTAATGAAGCACCACAATGTACTTTAAGTTCACACACATACACCATCCACAATCTGTTTTTCTCTCTCTCAAATCTCATTCCCTCTTAAATTAGGGACTGACAATTTTAGGACCAGCTTGGTTGTTGTTGATTTGTGATTTTAAGGTAGATATAATGTAAGGATGGACCTATCCAAAGGCAAAAGGTTAACTCGTGCCGTCTTCCTCTGTAAAATCGACATCAATACCAGAGTCAGAATCTTTGGAATTGTCAATGCCTTTCTTGAACTGGCTTTCCTGAGAATGGAGGTCCTCGTGGCTTGAGTGTGGACTACCTGAGGGAGAGCTCTCTACACTGCCACTTGGCTTCCTGTGGCACACGGGGGCATGCGGATCCTGCATCCACGGGTGCTGGAGCACACCTTCAAGGTCTAATCTCTGCTTTGGTTTGACACATAACATGGATTTGATCAAATGTCTGAGTGAATCAGAAAGTCCATGTCTGAAGTAGAGTTCACAGCGGCAGATGTCTTCATCTTTCTCAAAAGGAATGTCACCGCATGCCATGTCATAGAGAAGGATACCCAATGACCACACGGTGGCCTGTTCCCCATAATACCTATGGTATCTTATCCACTCTGGAGGGCTGTAAACTCGAGTACCTGGAAGAACAAACAACAATGAAACACAATGTTTAGTAAAGTTAAGCCACCCTTCAACTAAGCATTCAAAAAAAGAATTCATTTGAACAACATTGATTGTCCATTAAATTCAAATGTGGGGGTGAAGTAAGGGGTTGGATGGACATTAAAGTCACTTGAAAAATATCTGTAAACTACCCTGATTACAAATGCCATTCTAATGTTTAGCTTCTGCCAATTAACCACAAGCAAAAAAGGGCACCCTTAGTTGGCTGAAGACCAAATACATTACACTCTGGTTGAACTTTTTGGAGCTTTTGGGCCATACATCAGGCCATTTTCTGAGTTCATTCAAAGAGGTCAGACACATGTCATTGTGCAACTTTGCCCTATTCCTCAAGGTGGAATAAACTGGTGTTGCCTGACAAGGAAACCTTGGTTGCACAATCAAAATTGCCCTACAACAGGTGAAGAATGTCACCTTGTGACCCTTGATGTCACTTTAATGGCATTATGGAGATCCAGCCAGCCAGCATTGTTGATTGTATTAATCCTACTTCAAGGAATTGTTTCTCCAGTGCATTGGCTATAGGCCAATGTTGGAAGAACAATTCATTCCATCTTGATTTTTTGCAGGCGGCTTCAAAAATATTTGACATGTTTGCACTGCATGACAGTTTTCTTGGTTTACTCTACAGCAGTTTTTTTTTNNGTTAACATTTGGACAACATTCTTGGAAGGATCATAACAGTTAAACATTATTCACTACATCTTCCTATTTTTTTTTTCTACTCCACCTTCTAATCTTCCTTTTTCTACTCCACCTACAATGATTGAATCTTATACCCTCAACACACAATATCAACAACACTGTTAAGGTATATAGGCCTATACACCTCACAGTTTCCAAACCCTTACATTTTCACCACACCCACACACAGACACGCACACATATTCTATTTATCTCAGCACTTAGTCTTTTAGAGCCTTCACCCCACAACTACACGAGCAACCCTTTGGGTTATGATCTCCTGATTAATGAGTGGGCGGGTGTGCAGCCGCATCTGATGGTGATGCGTCCGTGTGTGTGTGTGTACGTGTGTGGTGTCTGCAGATGCCGTATAATGAAAGCGAGCAGCAAAACTGCAGTGAGAAGTTGACATGCAAATGCAATCATAATTACAACAGCAGCTCCTGAGCGGTTCCCTCGTCCCTGGTAAATATTGCTTTATTTGGCACTGGCTGCGGCGTGCTGACTCTGGCTGTTCAAGACAGACTTAATTAGATTGCATCAGTCTGGTTATTATTTATAAGTTTGCTCTATGTGACTGAATGGGGCTGTTGCTAAACCGTAAAAATTTCTGTTAGACAGAATCATGCACAAGGAAAGAAACTGCTGGGTTTCAATTCAATTTGTAATTTCTTTTCAAAATCCTCTACAAAATAACCCAACATGCACACACACACACACAAAAAAACTTAAGTCCAAAAAAAATGTCATAGGTTCAGGGATGCAGAGGGGAAGAGCTTAAATTGCTAGCTACAATGACTTACTGGAAGGGTTGGAGGTACAAGGGCTCTTGTAATGATATGGATCAAGGTTGAGGAGAAAATTTTTTTCCAGGGACACAATAGCCAGCAGGGTACCAAAACATTGTAATCTCTCAACACTATAAAGGTTAACTTGGGGAGGACCTTCAACTCCAATATATCAAGAGCAAGCCGTTGACTGGTCAAGCATGACCATGCCAGAAACCTGGAGGGTGTTGGCTGGGAAGCTACGCTTACAAAACAAAACATTCCACTCGCTATTTCACAACAGTGAACACAATGGGTGGAGCAGAGCAGTCACCTGGTTACCAAACAAAGAGCGCAAATATGCCACATCACAAAAGGGTCAATGAGCTTTCACTGGGAGGTTGTTGTCAACAACAATGGCTGCAGAATTCAAATATTTTGGGAGGGAAACTGAGTGCTTGGTGGTGCCTGGCAACTAAGGCATAGCAGTGCCCAGTTTGACAATTACATATGTAGGAAAATGTTGAACACTTTTAAATGAAGTTTCAACTAAACTCCACTCCTTGAGAAAAAAAAAAAAGACAGTGATANNAAAAAAAAAAAAGACAGTGATAGAGCAATGGACAACTTACCATCAAAATCCTTGTAGATACCATCGGTTAAGAAAGCCCCTGATCCGAAGTCGATCAATTTTAATTTCCCAGATTTAAGATCTACCAAAATGTTCTCATCCTTTAGGTCTCTGTGTAACACACCAACTTTATGACACTGTCTGGTAGTTTCAACAATTTGTCTAAAGAAATTTCTACAAAGTTCCTCTGGGAGTGGACCATGCTCTGTGATAAAGTCAAAAAGGTCCTTTACTGGCTGTGGCCGCTCCATTATTATGATAAAGCTTTCTGTCCGTTCGTAATAGTCCAATATCTTTACACAACCAGGTAACGAGGCAACTCTCTGGAGAAGACTAATTTCAATAGGCACTCTTTGATGGTTTGGCAACTGTTGAAATTGAGAATAAAAAGGCAAAGCATTAATGTCAATGTCTTTTTCTTGCAGCATACTACAACCCAATAACCGGTTAGTTCAATGGTACTTGTCAAAAAAGAAGGAAAATACTGCATTTGGTGCATATATGGCAATTTGTTTTGCGGAAAATTTTACTTGTGAAACCAACATTATTGGTGCAGAATGATAGATTCAAAATGAGGTAATACGCCCGGTAAAGCTCGCCAATTTATTGAAATTCAGTAGTGAATGGGTCCATTTCATCTTTTCTTTTGTCATGTTTTGTTTATTTTAACAAAATATTTCCCTTCAAGGAAAATGTAATACGTCAATCTCTTTTACGTTTCAGAAAAAATTATTTCATGGTAGAAGTAGAAGAAAAAAAACATGACGGTTGCACGTCCTCGTCTTATCTTCTAAAACACTGTGACATTTGGAATGACGAGCCCTTTGACTTTTGTGAAATCCTTTCCCCTGGTTTCTATGCATCACGGAAGTAGCTACCGGGAATCCAGTCAAACAATAACATAAACACGTACTATGCCGTCACACTGTACTGTAGCAACAACCCGGACGTAGTAAATGATTGCATGAAACGAAGGGTTAAATGAATAAAAAAAAAGGTTTAACGTTCATGGCGGCCCTAAAAATGCAGCAAAGTGTGAAGTTTTGATCGATATTCAGTGTATATACGGAGGAAGTGGGAACATATGTTGCCTTCACAGATGATTTGCGCTGAGACTAAAGTGTTCGAAAGTTTCATTCCCCCACGCACTACGAATTAAGTCGGCTTGGCGCTGTGCCAACCGGCGTAGTATCTACGGAGATGTATTATACACAGTACCAAATACACATACGGCGTATACACAATCTAATGTTTACTATCTGCTATTGCTAAGTTGAAGTAGCAAAAGGGGCTATAATTATCACCAAAGTCTGTGCTCAAGTTTGAAAAAGAGTAAAAGGTCATAATAGAGCTTACTTGGTTAAACAGAAAGTGTAATTAAACTCACCGTATGCCAGTCGTTGACTTTCTCCTTAGCAACTATTTTGATTGCAACCTGAAATTAAATTTAAAAAGAAAACATGAGAATACGAAAACATTTGGTATGGGCTTAAGTTGAATTGTTTTCTGCTTGACGCTGATAAAATTATCAAGAAATTCAGCAAAGTCATAATTTCTGATACATCGCTGTTCTCGCTTAAGGCCTTTTTTTTTTAAATACTATGTGCTTCGAAATTGCCAATGTCCTAATGAACAAATTTTTATTTGCTCACAGGATAAACCAATAATTTTAAGTCCACTCTGCAGAAATGGTTATAGGTCTGGCCGGTACTGTTGTAACACATGTGTACAATCAATTCCAAACAGCTGACTTAATGACTTACCGGTAAATTATCCTGGAGCCGGCTCCCTGAGTAGACAGTACCAAATCCACCACTGCCAATGCAGCCTCCCAAACTGTATACTTTTTCAAATGGTTCTTGCTGCTCTTGTTCATGAAGCTTTCCTGCAAAGAAATGGAAAATATGATTATAGCTTTTACATCCACAATGGTATTTGTCGGTCTTTTGCTATGGAGAAAAAAATGAAATTTTGCTGAGTAAAACTATCAATATCGTGCGAAACAACTTCCACAAATACAGCATAACAAAACATGGGAATGTAACTTAGAAGATAGTAATTCACGGGAAAATGACTTCAACAACATACATATTTGAACCCATCCTAAAATGCTGTCTGCAACTTTCAGGCGGAGTCTTAAGCAGATGCAGATGGCAAGAAGAGGATTTTCATAGACTGGCTGACTCTCTGGTGAAATAACACGCAAGGATATATAAGCAAAATAGAAACAAACTTACCAATTTTATTCTTAATGTTCATGCCGCATATTTCCACAAAGTGGTTGGTTAATTTGCGGGGCAAATTCATGATGCACCCGTCAGTATATTCCACAAGTTAAAGAATCCCAATGAAGTTAGATAAAGCCTAGTTAAGATATCCGTAAGAATTAGTAGAGATAGAGAGCAGACCAAAACGCCCTGTTGCCGGTCGAGACTCTACTACAACACTAATTGCATGACTGAAATTTTCCCGGTCCCGGCATATCACCGACTAGCAGCAGATGTTGTGTACATACTGTAGTGTACGTTTACTATATTCCATGCGCGGCGCGGGTACGGTTTTACCGCTTTCTTAATTATGCATTGTTGTTACGTACTGACATAGCGAATTCCAAAGTGCTCAGTTGGATTCGTTAGAATGACCTTTCAAAATATTCATCCGCAGTGTGCTACGGTTACTACCGGCGTTTTAGGATTTAGGCGTCAAAACTCACTACAACACCTTCTATTCTCAAATTATAGGAAAATGACGGGATGCAAGAGGTCCACTATTACCTCAAATACAGTTTTTACCTCTAACATTGACATTTTTATGCTTCATACGAGGGAATAATTTCGTCGCGGAGAGACGGATAACTCTGTCTGGCCTAGGATGCTGTGTCATGGCAAACTATCAACGGCTGTGTAGAGCAGCTTTCGGTGTCATCAAATTCCAGTTCGGGTAGTTGGGCCAATCACAGCATCACTGGTTAAAATCTAGCCAATTGAAAGTTTTTCATTTGTTGACGTCATGTATTTTCATTATACAGGGTTGCGTGTGTTGTTGTTATGATTGTATAGCAGTTCCCGCCACCACAAGAAGAAAAGAGAGAAAAAAAAACGACATCTTTTCCTTCATCCATATGGATTTGGAAGTGAGGGAGTAGTTTATGTTTAAGTAATAGGCCTAGTATAATGAATACTGGCTTCACGTAACACTTCGGGTTATAATATAACAAACGACAATGAACAGAACACTAAGGCAAATAATGGCAGAGACTTGAGTGATAAAACGATGGTTGTTTTAGAAATCTCTGGAAATAAGATGAGAACGAAGAAAGAAAACGGTTTAAAAGACAACTGCCTACCCTCCCCAAGGTTCACAAATTGTATCCAAAAACTGCATAAGGCCAAAAAGGATGAAAACGAAAAGTAATAATAAATTTGCCAATGTATTGTAGGTAAAGGGAGGTAACGAAGCCTGTGCCATAAGCATTTTCCAATTCAACTCTTCCTTAGTAGGCTACTTACGAAGACACTGTCAGTCTCTACGTTCAACAGTATGTAAACTGTGTCTAGACTTTTGACAAGCGAACTTGTAACTTATCCACAGTTCCCGCCAGTCGCAAAATGGACACAACTGTAAGCTGTTTTCCGTCATTTTTGATGTCAGGATACGCAACGCCCTATCTTAAACTTGTAACAGGCTACGGATAGGCTCTCTTGTTACACAAGTTGACAGCGGTTGTAAGCAAACGAAAGTTGTTGCATGTAGGCTGCCCCTATTTACATGTGACTGAAGTTTGTCCGAAAAGAAACAAACCAGACACTGCTACCTTAAATTAAAAATTATTAAGTTCACTACCTGTCCAGACAGTTCTTTTCATTCCTACGTCAAAAGGTAAAGGTATGGCTATTACTACGGTGGAGATTAACTCTTAGGTCAAAGAAGTACCCGCCCATGTGTCAGGGTTGAAAAGATTTGTGGTAGACGATGGAATGCAGAGAATGCGGAAGAAACTACCCTGGGAATGTTGAATACTGAAATTGTGGGAAACTGCCCAACCGTCGCAACCTCGATAGGTACCATTTTCTAATACAAGTCCGTTGGGCTAGCGTAATGTGCCTCACCCCTCCCATGCATACTTCATGAGACCAAGGGTGAATTGCTGGGGCAATAACTTGCCTTTTATTGTTTCATGGGATCAACGTCTGGACGTTAATGACAGTAATTGGGTCTAAGAGGAAGTATTTCACTCAGGCACCTAGGCTGGTAAGCCTACGAATAAATTCGTTAGTCAAGTAGTGACGTGTTTGGAAATGATAGTGGCGCGACAGTGGTTTCGAAAATTATCCTTACCTTTGTAATCATACGTGTGTACTTGTGTGTATTTGGGTGTGTGTGCATGTGTGTGTATGTATGTTTGTTACGTCCTACATTGTAAGTAAGATATCTCAAGCAGGAAGCTTTGACAGATCTCATATTTAGCATGTAGTTGTACCACAATGAGTAAAAGAAGTCTATTGTTTTGGGTGAAGGTCAAAGGTCATTTGGGGTCAACAGAGGTCAAATTATGAACACATTTTAAGACGATATCTCAAGACAGGAAGTTTCGACATATCTGATATGAAGTATGTAGTTGTACCACACGGAGTGGACGAACCTTAGTGTTTTTGGTGGAGGTCAAATGTCATTTAGGGTGAACAGGGGTCAAATGGTGAAAACCTCGAAAACACTGTATCTCAAGAAGGCCAGTTTCGACAGTTCTCATACGTAGTGTGCAGGTGTACCACATTGAGTAAAAACACGCTATCGTAGTTTGGTGAAGGTCAAATGTCATTTGGGCTCAACATGGGTCAAACTGTGAAAACCTTGTAGAGGCAATATCTAAAGAAGGGAAGTTTGGACAGTTCTCACATTTAGTATGTAGGTGTACCACATTAGGCAGAAGAACTCATAGTTTTTGGTGGATGTCAACTGTCATTTGGGGTCGACAAGGGCGTCAAACTGAAAATCTTGTCAGTGATGATATATCCACGAGGGAAGCTTGGACAGATCTCATATGTAAGGTGTCGGTGCATCACATTGAGTATAGAAACACTCCTCTTTAGCTTTGGTAGAGTTCAACCGCTATTCGGAGTCAAAAGGGTTGAACTGATTCTGACAACTTAGTGAGCATGATATCTTAAAAGAATAGTCCAGACCCAAATTTATTTTTAATGTGATAAAGGGGACCATAATGTAAGCATTTTGATGAAATTCCCGTTGAATTACCATTCTCGGTTCTCGAGATATCAAAAGTTGAAGTTGTCACACATCCTACTAAAAGTGAACT
>VJOZ01006671.1:4108-25261 GCA_009801055.1 Stichopus horrens | reverse complement strand
GAAAGTGCCTCAAAATATCTATGTCATCAATACTGCATTAAATGAAAATTTTGCTCCAAACTTCTACTGAAAATACCATCAATACCATACTGTCTCCCCCCAACCACCCCATCAAACCCCTGTTGTACAAAGAAAACTGGATGGAATTGACTTTCTCAGGATGAAATATAAATTTTGACGTGAGCTGATACTTAGGAAATATCTTTCATCATGTATCACAGGGAAATATAAAATTTTAACTCCTTCCTAGTTCGATCCTGAGATAAGTTTTTCTTTGTTGGTGAAAAGCATGTTGGTTTTAAATATTTAAAACAGGGGACCCATAATGACTGCTAATGCAAAGGAGGGGCAACCTGTGGGGATAAGTAGTGACTATGACATCCCTCTGCAGGGCATTAGCTTTTACACTGTATAAGTAGGTTGGGTGACAAACTAGAACAAAGGAAACAATTACTCCATGACTACCTGTCATGAATCCATGACTACCTCCTCATGAATAAAAGTACTTGCACTGTAGTCCATTACAAAAACTGCTCAATGTATGTAGCGCCACATGTTGGGAATGAAAATCTTCAGAGCACAGGGCATAACTCAGTATAGTAAAACTGTCTTCCTATTTTAAGACAGCTTTGCTATATCAAAGGCAGGAGTAGCACAAAGTATCATGAAGTATTTATAACACTGCACATTTTAAACATACATAAAAAGAGCAATACCAACTGAGAGTAGACTATCCCTTCAACAAGATTTATGAGTCGTTCTGTGATGCAATATTAAGAACCCAGTTGCAGTATGTCACACAAGAGGAATAAAGCAATATTCAAGAATTTGATAACTTATTAACGAAAATCTGGCTGAGATACAGTATCAAGTCACTGGGGTATACTCTGCTGTGTATAAAAAGACTCCAAATGTCAGAGGAAAAAATACTGAACGTCGTGAACGACAGACAGTGACTGTTAATGCGAAATGGACCAACCGACATTATTCACAGAAAAATGTTTTGAATGAAACTTGCAGAATGGAACCATTACTAAGGAGAGTAGCTGGTTCCATACAGGAGAACTGCCTATACCATTATGTAGTAAAGTGTCTTGATTTAGAAATTGCAAAAGCAGAATGGGAGGAGGGAAGCAGCCTAGTTAAAAGTTGGATGTCAAAGATTTCTGTAATCTATACATCACTACTGTCCAAATATTGGTTAAATGTCACCATCTATGGTTTGTGCTGTACAATACAATTGGACACCCTGAGGGTACCATAAATATCAGTATTATACATCATCATATCATAATCATAGGAACCACCAGAAGTATCATTACATTGAATTACCAACATATTGCCTGTACAAGAGAATCTGCAGGACTGCATAATTTGAATAATGTCATACACTAGAGTACAAACAGTGCAGAAGTTGGATCTTTGTCAATAAATGTGGGATAAATTTAATGGGCAAGTAACCAAATTACAATGCTTATAATTGCATCAATATTCCAGTTTGACATCCAATAATTATGAAACTCTCATTTTTGTACATTTTCTACATGGTTTGCACTAACTGTGAGCATACGAATTAGTACTAATGTGGCAAAATGGTTGCAAATTTTCAAACACCAATTTAAGTCATTAACATAGGGTTGGGTGGTATTCTAGTACTCAAGGTGGTACCAGTATTACCAGAATCGGTTCTACTAAGTACCAATTTAAATTTTTCAATTACTATTACTAGTACTACCCAGTACCTTTACAAACCCATCTGGTACCGACCTAGAATTCAACTGAACCAGTACCATTTTCAAAAACTGAACAAAAATTGTCCTTGAAATGTGCTATTAATTCAAACATTTCTAATCTCAAAATTGTCCAAAAATATGATGTTACCAACAAGAACTAAACAATCCTAAAAGCCTTTGTTGTTTTGTTGTAGCCTACAACCATTCTCTAAGCCTAACACAAATAATGGGAGCTAAAAAATCTTAACATTAGGCTGTTTTGCACATGAAACTTCAAGACTCGATGTAAACAACATTGGTCTACAGGATATAAAATGTAATTCAGACTTCCTGAAATCCAAAACACATGTTCCTAGTGATATTAAATGTATCACAAAGATACCTGGTATACGTCCAAGGAATGTTTTTTGGCTAGAACAGTCTAAAATTAACTTGGTTAGGTGCACAATATTGAAAAATATTGTGGTATCCTTGCAAGCTATATTACCTCAACATCACACAGAAATAGGTAAACTAAAAGCTACCTATTTACACACTTGTGGAGTCAAACATAATTGGTGGCATCCTTGTGCTGTATTAAAGGCAAAACAGTTTCACCGCACCCCATGCATATGTACCCTGCCAATGTGCCTCCATTTGTCGCTCCCAGCCTAAAGTCATTCTGGTGTATTTATTTCTATGGCTCTAAGCTACTATAGTTTCGGTGACGGGTAAGATTCAGTAGGGCCCCATCTTTACAACAGGTCTATGCAGAGTGCCAGGGCTTAATCAAATTAATTTATAATCACGAATAGGCAGTTCATAAAGCAATAAGTGATAGTGTTAAGTTATAGTGTTTAGTGTTAGGATTACTCTGTACCAACCATGTACAGTTTTGCGGCATAATTTAAAACACTGTTCTATAGCTGATTCACCTGGCACAGGAACATTATAGCCTACTGTAGGTGCCTACAGTTAGTATAACAATAGGAATAAAGCTTGGAGAAAAAGCATGTCGACCTACATATTTTGTCAACTTTTCACAAAGCAGCTTGAAACACACTGCACATCAATTTTTTGCTAAAAATATGTTTCTCAGGATTTCTCTGCTTTTATGAGTAAACTTTTACATTAATTGTAGAAATGCAAGCTACGTATGTGATCTGAAGTCACTGTGCGGACATATTGTTTGCAGGGCTAAGCTTACATTTTTCCAATTGATATTGAACGTACAGTAGGATAGGTGGAACGTAGAAACTTGTGGAAACATGTTGACAGTTCTTTTCCTATAACCTAAAAAGTATCAAGCGTGCATAAGCAATAAGGCCAAGTCTAACAATGTTAAATATAACTTCAACATTCGCTGAAGATTGAAGGTGGATGGGTGATTTTGGATATATTTAAGTTGATCAACTTATTTTCCATGTTAACATTTCAGAAATGCATGTGTGCATGGAGGCCTGTACCAGTACTAGTACCGATACCAGCAGTACTGAGAGAGGTAAAAGTACCACCAGTACCAGTTCTTACTGGTACCGCCCAACCCTACATTTACAACTAGCTCATTCATGTTCATTTGCCACCACCTATAGAACATTGTGTCTACGTTTCACGCAAATGCACGAAAGCATGACGGAAGAGAAGCATTCCGAACAATTATGAACAGATGGACGGACAGTCAGATAAACTGACGGAGACAGAGTGATGCCGCACCATTACAATAGCTCACACCAGCTGGCTGGTATGAGCTTAAAATCTGCTGGTAATTACATATTGTTAAAATATTGTAACGACAATTGTGAATGGAGGGAATCAACTCAGAGAATCTATGGCAGCAAAAATCATAAAGTCACCGAAGGCCCTCTGTACCAGAATCTAACATTGCACTTGCAAGCTGGCTTCATTGTGACAATAAATAAAACACAGGGAAGGGTTGCAGCCTACACACATTGCATACTCATCTTTCCATTTTGATACTTTACAAAAACATTCTACTGTACCAGCTATAAGTCAGTTCTATTTCTACCTTGATTAGATAGGTTGAATCCACTGTTCCAAGAGGCCCGAGAGTAGAGGCGGTGACAAGGGCTGGTATGATTGATACCCTGTCGGTAGGCTACTCTTACTCAAAGGAAACATTCTGATAGCGAAATGCCATCCATCAAATCCTAATACATTTTTGATCATAACATCTCTCATAAATGCAGAGGGCATGGGTGAACATTATTTGCTTATAACACTAAATTTTGCTGGGCTGTCATAGCAGTCATCCAAGAAAATGTAATGTGTGGTGTACCGTTGGAATACCTCCAAGTCCGATGATTGATTACCTGCGAGATTCTCACATGAATTTAAGTGCAGGATAATAAACTCCCTCCTAACAATCAGGGAACTCTCTTTAATGAGTCACTGTGTAAGTACAAATTGCTCCTGTGGGTATTCCTTTTGCAGATACACAACTCACAAAATGAAAATAAATTCATTACCACAATATCAATGAAACCTGAAAGTGACAGTTCATCTCTGGTTTCAATTATTTTCTAGCTTCTTTCAATTGTTTGTTTTGTTTTTGTGATTTTTTTTCTTAAATGCACTTAAACTGCACAAGCAAAGTAAACTATAGTAGTTGGAAAAGTGAGCACTATGCAGTATATTTTGCAATCCTGAATTCCAGTCCAAGAAAAGTAACATGAGTGGGATCTAACAGCATGAGGAAGTTACTAGATGAGAACATTGAACTCCCAAGGTGAGACATACCTTCATTGCCAGTTTCATCAAGCTCGGATGCATTATCATCAACCTCAATGCCTGCTTCTTGAGTTCCACCAGGCGGTTGTTACATCTCTCACACCATACTCCTACCTCTGACATGCTGAGTCCTGAACTGAGATCTCCACCTCCTGGGCCATCCCCTTCACTCTTTTGGCCCCTCGAGGGAAGTTGAGACTTTTGACCAGCATATTCCATATTTCCTTAAAGATCCTTACTGTGGTGATTCCTTAACATCTCTGTCCTCAGTTACTGCAAAAGATGAGAGTGAAAGAAAAATTGAAACCCCAAAGTGTAAGAACCTGTGGGTACTAGCATATCACAGTCACGACATAGGCCTAGATATTTAAAACTTAGTATTTAAAACTACTCCATCTAAAGTAACATCTGTAAGGAAACTTCAGAAAGGTGAGGAAAAAGCTGAAAATGTCAGAAAATTGTGAAGAACCCAACAGGAGGATGGTTTCAGTAGTGGCACACAAGTCAGGGGGAAGGGGGGACAAAAGACAACTGGCAAATATCTTACCATCCCACTTGCCCCCCACCTTCAGTCCCATGGGATTTGGATAAAAAGGATGAAATTATTAGTTAAAACTCACATGGCCAGAAAGACAATATTTTGCCATTTTCTGCAATTTGGGAAGCATTTTTATCCATATAACTTCTCTCTGTACATTACACACCAATCGATGGAGACACTCAGCTCATATGGTGTCATTATTCTTGCCTCCCTACTTCAACCCTTTGTCCCACGAGTCCCGCCTCACCCCCACCCCACGGAAATGTCTGGATATGCCACTGGGAACAGGAATCTCAGAATATGAGTACTGCGCATTCAAAAATGGAGTTTTTCAGTTCTGACTGTAGTATGTCAATGGTATTAATCAGTAACTCAGCAGTGCGTCTGATATTTCTTTGTTGGCCTTGTGATACTACACAGACAGAAACATCCGGTGCCAAAGAGTCAAAATATTTGGGAAAGGACTTCAAGAGAAAAAATTTAGGCCCATAGAACAACTGTGACACCAATGGTTTGCCAATGTTAAAAATTTTCAAAGTGTGCTATCGCGTTAAACTTGTTCAAAATTTCACTTATCCTCATCCTTTGTCACCAGTAAATTACTTTAAAAAAAAAATACAAGGAGGCAACAAAAAAAAAATATCTCAAGAATTTAGTAATGCTTTCCATCAATATCACATTTTTCCCTTGTCTGTTAACTTTCATTTATCTGCCCTGCATTTCCTTTTCTATAGTACAGTAACACACACCCTATGCCCCACCTCTCTGCCAACCCCTGCCTTGCTTCAAATCATCCATCATCTACCGGTCAGGTTTTTCCTATCCTCTTCCTTCCCCTCCATTCCCTTGGAAGGATTTATAGAGAACTTACAAAGCTTATAGCTTAAGAATATATATATCATGTCATTTCTAAAAGTTTGCGTGTATACAATATCTCGAGATTGTGCATCTCGCTTGCAACTGCGGTACCGAAACAAGAAACAATCAAGATACTCTGATATTCATACACTCAGACAAGTTTATGGACATTTTCTCTGTAAAGACATTTTTGGTATGTTTATACTTGCCAACAATATGTTTTAAACATGATAAAGTTTTGTCAAACACGTAAACAACATGTCCCAAACTGTTGATGAGATGTTGATACCAAAATTGCACATAATGTGTGAGAAATGACCATATTGTTTACATTTCTGTGATGATATATATTATGGTGTCAAAAGCCTTCAGTGGTGGAAGAGTGGTGGAAACAATTGATGCAAAATATGGGTCACAGCAAGAAAACAAAAATAACTGTAAAGAGTAAAAACAACTTCTCTATTCTCCCTCCCCCACCCCTCCCTCCTGGCTCAAAAATCTGTCCTTTTGTTTGTGAGTCTCCCTGACTTTTACTTACTCTCCCCCCCCCCATCTCCTCTTGGTTTCCTCCTTCAGTCAGCTCTTTGTAGAGCTAACTTAGACCATGGAATAATCTGTACATGGTTATGGTGAGTTCCTAAAAAGATATAAGCCAACTAAGAAGGCATGTTGTAATGAGTGTAATCTTATTTGCCTCTAGCAAGGGGACATTTGGTAGAAACGTTTGAAAAGGACTGTAGGACTCTGACATCTGTGAATGAGGACAGATCAGTGAATATATGAGGTAGACATACTATGCCCAAGATACTTGTGCAGCATGATATGTGGTTCCCCTCTTCGGCACCAGTTCTTGCTGAAGAGGGATATGAGTGAATTGGCCAAACAATCTTGCAAGCATAGTATCGCAACGTTACCTGAGGTCATTTTTTATCTCTAAGCCGATGGCCCCCTGCCCTTTTTCCTTGTATTTGAATTGATTTATTTATATCTTCATTAAATTCACAAGGGAATATTTTGACTGAACACTGAAAATATAAAGCACATATAAATTTACACAAAATAAAAATGATTGTACCAAAATATGTATGAAAAGAAACAAAGATATTCATAATGCTAATGGAATGAAAATATAGGACCAGAATCAGATAGCATAATTTTTTTCTAGTTTGGCCCTGCATTACAATTGGAAGCATGTTAAATCATTCTACTTATGCCTTATTCATCAGGCAATGAAATAAAGGCACAGATTTTCTCTCAATTAAGACCTTCTGGTTCTTACCTGCTGCACCATATTCATGCTATGAAAATACAAACAAATTGCTCACAAAGTAATACATACAGCACTTGATTTATCTCTAGAACTGTAATTAATTTTAAATGTTGTTTACAAGTTCTGTGTCATGGAACCTGGATGTAGACCCTAAGTTCAAGAAAAATTTTTAATCTATTTGCTACCATACCAAACTGCAGACAACTGAAAACAAACTAATATAAAAATTTTCTGTTCCTCCTATACTACAAGAAAAAAAAAAGACACAATTTCTTTGACGGAACTGTAACATAAATTTGCACTTAACATGTTTAGAGGAGCGATGGAAAACTTTAGTTATGGTATGCTTCACGAGCTGCCAACATAAATTTATTGGTAACCCTATCCTCACATACAAATTGCCCCATAGCGGTGCTGGAAGGAAGGGTTTTGTAACTGATATCAACTGAAATTGTGTTTTTAATTGCAAACAGTAAAGAAATAAATTTTGGCAGAAGAGATTTACAGGAGAGTTTAAATGGGAAACTTTCAGTCCATGAAATAACCTGCCATTATTCAGACCACAGAAACATCAAATATGAGTTAATATTTTAAGTCAAAGATGGTGACTTGTGGAAGTGATAAATTGCAAACAAATATATCACACATTAAAGGGGCTTGGCATTTGGGATACATTTTGCACCTGAGTGGATAGCTGTAAACAAAATACAAAGTGGATTTTCACCTGCATTGCTATATACTTGCAGATATATAGAGAAGCATCATTCACTTTGGTGTAGCAAATTTTCTCTTATAGTTAAGGGTGAAATGCATGGCAAGGGGCAAGCATATGTCTACAATGTGAATTGACTACTTACTGATGACAGAAACAAAAAGCAACAGTAAAATCATTCGATGACAAACAATTGTGTTTATTTTATTTTTTTTACCCAATATCTTTCTTTAAGATCCAAAAATGAGTTCAAAGGTAGCTAACATTGCAAATCATACATTTACTTCTTGTTTTCTTTATGTTTTGTGTTATTTCTTTCATAGCTTTCTGTTTGCCTAGAGCCTATTTTAAGACCATTTGATCACACTGTGGAAAGCATTGCCTGATGTAGGGACTACCTTCATGGAATTCATGGTACAATCTCAGCAAATTTTACACATGATATCGCAGATAACATATACATTACATAAACAATTCCTCTTGGGAGAACTTTAGATCAGTCGTTAAGTTGTAGACACTATAACAGTGCAGTCAACATCAACAGTGGCTTCTTTCAACATTAATGATGTATGTACGAAGCAATGTTTTCATCGATTCCTAAAAGTCAGAATCAGGTAATTTTTCCACATCTGGGTACCCGACTAAAATGGTGGCTCTGCGGCTAACATTGGTATTTCCACAGTACCATACATCACATTTGTGTAGAGAAATCTCACCAGTCTACTACATACACTTGCTTTCACCTTCTCATAAATAGGACCACATATTTTCCTTCAGAAAAAAAAGAACATCCCATTTTCAGCTACTTCTTGTGTATTATAGGTGAAATTTGGTAATCAGACACAGTACATGTGTTCACACAGAGGGTGTGTCGTTTTTCACTTTTTAAAGGAATCCGGTACTAGCAATTTTGGATTTAGGTTGTAAAAAGCCGTTCGGTTAACCAGGTACATAGCATAGGCTATACAGAGTACAGCACTATTACACAGCAGCAACAGTCTGTACAATAAGCATACCAATATATGTTCCAGCATTTTATACTCAAATAGCTGTAATATGATTAACTCTCATTTTTTTTATTTAAATTATGTAATTCCATTATTTCCATCTAATGTTTTGGTGTTTTTATGTAAGTTCTATTGACACTGCTTTTTAAAACCTTCACTTTAGACATTTTGAAAGAAATCTAGCACACCTGACTCTTTTTCTTTTTAAATATCTCTTTAAAACTAAGACAGCTGCAAACTTGTCACAGAAAATTACTTTTCTATGATTATGAGTAAGAGGGAAACACCATAGCTGGTCTCCTAGGAAACAATTCTACAGCCCCTACTCCTGATTTTAAAAACAAAGCATCTAACATCACACGGTTTTAAGTAAAGTGTAGCAAGGAATTTATTTGTGCAACATTAATAACGCTTTTTCACACCATGAGTGTTAATGTGATATTAAACTGTATCTCAATGAAGAAATACAGACATTACTCGAATGCTAAGCACATAACACCGCATCCTTGAAACCTTCAACAATGCTCGACCAAGTGTGATAAAAAATTGCCAAAAGTGGTACTAAATCACTTGTATTTTAACAGGAGTTTTAAATCAAACCTTGAAAACATGTATTCATATGTAAACATCAACTCATCACTTCAGATGACTCACCGCTGCCATTACCTTTTCAATTCAGTCAAGTAAACGTTTCTTTTTACCATTTTTTTTTCATGACAGGTTGATAATCTTAGAAGAAAACAAAACTCATCAAGTACATTAAATGACATGCAACAAAAAAGAAAGATGAAAGAGAAACTGGCAAAAAAAAGACATCAGCTTGAAAAATACAGCTCTTCTGATAACTGTGCTAATATAATATCTGTTGAGAGCAAACTGAAAAGATACTTTGAAAATGCACTGTCTCAACTAATTCTGAAGTATGAATAATAAACCCTGAACATGTGATTAGATACGTATTAGGGAAATGAAATTGCCTTTCGGGTATCATACAATTCTCAGAGATGAAAAGCATTTTTTAAATTGTTCAACAAGGTTGATAACCAGATCTGCAGTTCTTCATCCTTTCGGTGTTCCGTGACGCACGGTGATTGCGGGCAGCTCTGTTCGACCTCTTCTGTATTTTGCCTTTTTGTCTCATTCTTTTTCTTCTTCTTTGAATGTTTCCTAGATTGCCTCGCAGACTTCCAACACCGCTGAAAAGGAGTCATTGTTCAAATGTCTCAATAGATTCCTTCACAACAACATACAAACCAACACAAACCCATTCTCTGGCTATAACTTTGCTTGAAGCAAATCCTGTTTTCTTTTTCTTATCTTTTTTTTTTTTGGTGGACACAGGTGATTATCCTGTAACAGCTATAAAGAGCTGGGGAATCTTTCATAGTGTGAAAAGGTAAATGAGAACACCAAAAGGGAGCAGCTTGTTAACCACCAAATAGATGTTTGTTCCAATGAAGATCAACAACAATACAAAGACCGATAAAAGAGGGACCAGGGCATGACCTCCCTTCTACCGCTCTGAGAGGAATCTAGTCTAGGGAAGCAAACTTCCACCAATTGTTCATCATCATCATGGATGGTTGCATAAAAACTAGTAAAATGGACCACTGAGGTATTCAAGGCTGCTCTTTGCCCAAAAATTAAAATTGCTTGACTTCTATTCAAACTGAGCGTCCTGTCTTCAATTTCAAATGACCTTTTTGCTATGGAACAACTCTTTCAGGATTGTTCCCAGTCTGTGCAGTACATTCTTCTTAATTTTGGTAAACACACCTGCCTGCTCCTGAGTGCTGTGCCATTCTTCCAGACTGAATGCTAACAGAGAAACATCACTTTAAATGACTGTTTCCATAAAAAATCAGGGCTTCATGATAACTTCAGAACTGTACTTGGCCTAATCGTACTGTACCTAGACACCAGCACAACTTTCCCGGATGGACAGGATTTTGACAATATTTTCACGATAATAAATGAAGTTTTACAAGTTATTACACTTGCTGGAAAGTCAGCTTCTACAGAAATACTACTCAATTTATGCTTGTGAGGTTACCAACTAATGGTACTTCTTAACTAAAACTTTCAACACAAGGGCCATGTTTTGTTAACCAGATAACAGTGTACGACATATGTATCCATCTTGTACTAACAACACGTTGATGCACAAGGCAGACATATGACGTGTAATATAGGCTCAAAACTATGTCATATAACCCCAGCTAATCAACCTTTGAACCATCGTTCCCTATGCACAGCAAATGTTCTAGCCCTACTTCTGTTCGCTATTTGCCACAAGACGGATATATCCATCTTTAAACTCTATGTTGATCATCTGAGAACAACTCAGAAGTGTTCTTGAGTTCACTGCATTGGTTGAGCATTTCTCTGCCAAGGAACACATGGAGTGTTTGCTTTCTGATTTCAATATTGCAATGACCCCCTTTATTTTATAAAAGCAGGATTTTTTCCTTGAAGGGAAAGAAGGTGTTATATGAAAATGGCATACCAAAAAATAGCTTTGTTGTTAAACCATTCAGTCCCATCAATAAACATCTGCAAAAGCCTTATCTCCTCAAAGCATTATGCATGTGATGAGTAACAGAAATGCATTATTTGAATTTTGAAAAGTTTGGATGAACCAATTATTGTTGAGCAACAAATTGCTAAAGTTCTACCAGTGAGAAATTTCTTTCTTCAAAAGCAGGCTACTGTCCTTCCTTACTTTGAATAATCTATTATGTCCACAAACAATGGTTTTGCAAACATAGTTGTTTTCTGTAAAACGAATGCCTTATTTCCCTTTAACATGTTTTGCACGGTTTATTTGACTACTTTTCGAGTCTAATAGTGACTCAGAACATGAGGAAGAGGAAGGATTTTTGAGTGGGACGGGTGACTTTGAAGTAAAACCCTACAAATAAGACAAAGACACTGTCTTTGGCATGTCTTGGCTTCAAAAAGGAGAAAAATGATGTGATGACATGTTTTGGGAATTTGGGGTTAAACATTTACAATGAAATATTTTCCTAGTGTTAAAAATACAAAAAAAAAACACATTTTGCAAAAATTAAATCTGCAGTGGGGTGTGAGTCAAACCATCTTCATTCCACAATTCACTGGTAAAAACCAATAGTGGGATACGATATCATCCAAAGTGGGCCCCAAAAAATGTTCACAGACTTCACACCTAACAAAATGAAGTGTCAGCACATTAAAGAAAAGCTGTCATGGAAGCCATGCACACAGTTTAATATTTATTACACACAAAAAGCGTCGAGTTGAAATCCGTCTCATTGCAAACTCTAACATGATGTCATTGTTGTAATGTGCAAATAATCATACCCATTCCCATTGGGCAGTGAGATTTCAAGTAGCGGTGGTTGACAGCAACTTCATGGAGACTCTGAATTTGGTAGGGCCAACAAAAATTTCAAGACAATTTTACATTTTAAAATATCTAGAAGATGATTGTTTTTCTTTCAGATTTTGTAATAGATGTTCCTCACTCCTACTTTTTCTTACTTGAAACACTGACAAACAACAAAGGTAGGTACTGAGACAACTGCTTGTCCAACTCAAAATTCCAGCTCTAAACACATATACACCATATCTTTCTCAACAAGGTGTTAACAATATGAAACCTCATACCAACAATAACATCATAACCAGAGAAAATTCATGGATATCTAATCATCTTACCATTTCTTTTTTCCTGTTCAGATAGCTGGTGGTCTAAACCCACAAAATGAAAAGGCAATCCACAATTAGCTGAAACTTAAAATCCACCACAAAATGTGATTGTGAGACTTCTATTTTATTCCAAAAGAATTCAAAGTTTCTTTATCACCATCTACTAGAAGTAAACTTGAATGGAAACCACTAGAAAAGACCAAACTAGAAAAAAGGTACCATCACTGAAATATGTACTGTTACTGAATACACTATGAGATGCTAGCCTACACATGAGATGTCATGCTGTGACAGCAAAGTGACTGTACTTTCGTCACCTGAGTCACAAATCGTGTCCTTGCCTTCCCACCATCAATTACTGTACATGCTCAAAATTCTGTGCGATAACTTGTTTTTTTTTTATGTGGTGTTGCTTGTCAACTGCAAACCCTTTGTATTAAAAACAGCAGACCTGTAGTAAACACCAGGCCTGAATGAATTGAAACTGTTCGATGATTATTCACTATTTAATGTTCACTACTTGTTTAATACACAACTTGATACTGACCTTACTGAGAATAGTGTTTGACATCTAATTTATTTCACACTACATAAAATTCTGTTTTAATCAGGCTTGATTGATTGCTTCTCATTAAATAGCTTTCAAGGAGCATGTAAGGTGAGATCTCATGGATGTATGACAGCAAGTTGAGGAAAGGCTCAATGGAGGGAAGAGAGTGCTAAACTTTTCACTTTGACACACACCCAGTTGGCCGCTACTTCTCGACTGTGACCGACCGTCTGCATGCAGGAGCAAAAAGTCACACCAGGTTTTCATCTACAAATTTAAAAGATAGGGATTTGATGTCACAAATTAGTCGTTACACTAACTGCAACTAGATGTTAAATGTCAGGTCCTGTGAGTAATGAAGATTTTCTCTCAGTTTTGCAATTTTCCGAACACAGATAATTATGGAAATATGCTTTCCTACCTAAGTGCAGATATTTATTCCATGGATTATATCTACAGAAGGATGAGATACTGTAGGAGGGAGGTGGGTTAAGTAAGAATGCATGAACCTCCCAATGTATAAATCTATCTGCAATGAATCTCAATGCAGATAGGAAAATGCCCTCTCTCATATCGTCCATTCCCAGTAATTTGAATAGGAGCATTGCAGCCTACGTTATTAAGGTACAAATTGACACTTACAAAATTAATGTTGGCTACTGTAAGCACAGGAGTAAAAAAGTAGTTGCAATTGTTTTTACCCTTTGTACAATTGCAAGTGAATTCAGTTTGAAATCAGGTTGGTCAAATGAACTTTGTGAGGTTGATACACTCTATTCATCAATGAAGTGATATGGCAATGGGGTACTTTCAGGCACATGAATCATTAATGTCATGCACTGTCCGAGTACATGACAAGGTTGTTTTAATGGAGAATGTTTACAAGTTACAAACACAGTCTATGATACACAAAATTACTACATCAGTCCCTCAAAGGACTGATGTAGGGGTACTCTGAGGGGTACTTTTTAAATTTATTCATTTTCAAACAATGTTGGTTCACACAGACTTCTTGGTAGGTTTCCCATTCATTTGAAGCAAACAACTTTCACTGACTGAATGGGCATACTATGAAAGGAAAAGATCTCTGCAACTTTCCACGGCTAAGGTAGCAACATTTATGCCAAAAATAACTTTTATGTGTAGGTGAAACTTATGCTTCATTGATCATGTAAAGATGTTTCAAGCTTGGATACTTCATGTGAGCCAATGAGTCTTTTGTCTGTTGTAATCTCTTACAGTCTGTATGGTACACTATTTTGCCCTTATGACAGATCTAATAACATTGATTTGGGTGCATTTCAGTTTCTCAACCAATGCAAGTGGAATATCACCACTACCATTGTGAAAACTGGTAATGCCACTCAGGACTGCAAATCCTCATGCAGGAACTTAAAGGGAAATAAGGCATTTGTTTCACAGGAAACAACCATATTTTTAAAACACATGTTTGTGAGCATAGAATGATAGATAGTTCAAAATAAAGATGGACAGTAAGCTTCTTTCCAAGGTGTAAGATTCTCACAGATAGAAATTCAGTTTTTTGTTGCTCGACAATAATTTGTTCACCCATTTTTTTTCAAAATTCAAATGATGCATCTTCCATTGCTCATCACATGAATATAATCTTTTGAGGAGATGAAGCTGTTGGAGATGTTTATTGAAGAGACTGACTGGTTTAACAATGATTAAGGCGCTTTTCTTTGTATGCCATGTTGGTATATTCTAAACGCCGTCTTTCCCTTTAAACATTCTCACACCAAACCTATTGGACAATGTACCATCTAAATGTGAATTTAGGGAATTAGAAGACAAAGCAAAACCCTGAAGGGTTCTGCCCATATCACCTGCCAATGTAGTAATAATTACAAAGTGTAACCTAGCTAATGACAATACAAACACTCATCTACACTGAGTGAACTGCTTGAAGTTGTTTGTCAAATAAGATGTACCCCATGTGGGATTCTTGTATCTTTTCCTTCAAGGCTACAAATCTCAAACTGGTGGTCTGCCACACAGTCCCTCCATATTGTTAGCCGGAGTAATTAAAACAAGGGTGAATGGGTCAGCTTGTCTTTAGCAAAGTTTTGTTAGTCTTAGGTCAGTTGCTCTTAAAGTAATATTTGGGGGAATGGGGATAAGTCTAATCTTATAAGTCAACTGAGAAAACTTCATTGCTCAGCTGCATGTACCTTCATGGAGTCTGTGTCATCATCTTGTGTAGCCACTCTGCTTTTAATCTCTTTTCTAAAGAATGGAATGCAGCCAGAGAATAAGTCAATAACTGGAAATGGCAGAGGAGAACTGTTTGCCATTCAGAAGAAAAAAAACAAACAAAAGAATATTGGTTAAATGGTCTAGCAGATACTTGCCACAACAATGAGCTCTTAAGTGGCTTAACTTGGTCAACTCTGTTCCTGAACTTCAAGAGATGATTCATAATGCCACTAGTCTACACTGAATAATAACAACAAAGGAAAGGGCAGTCAGACTGTTAAGCCAAGTAGGACCAATCAACTACCATTGTCTGTTTGTTCTCCAGTCTCAACAAGGGTAAATCTCCATAGTGCAAACAGTGTAGAAACTTTTCCACTGGTATGTATCTAGTAACATCAACTAACAGTACTTGGAAAGCACCAACTGATCCAAATTATTATCTTAGTCACTAGCACCATAAATACATCATGAATTTACTGAAAAGGTTTTAGTGTCTGAGTTACAAACACTGTTGATGCACAAGCACTCATACTGTACTGTATATAAACTGCACATAATATTTTGAGGGGCATTTATGTACTGTAGAAAGAGCATACACTACGAGTGCATGTACAGCACTTTTTCCTAACTCCATCGACACAGCAAATTTAACTGTGCCTACATGGTGCTCCTAGTGGTATTACAATCTATAGCCATCTTGACTTACTAATTAAAGCAGTCATCCTTTACTTATCATCCATATTTTATTCTGAAAAATCACTAAAATGTTTCAGTAATCTTCTCCTTTCTCTGATTTGTATTTTGTCTGCTGTTGATGAAAAGCAGCACTGCCTTTTTTAGCAAAAAGTCTTTTGCTGCAAAATTAAGCAATTCAACAACAATAATGATATAACACAATAGAAAAGAGTCAACTTACGAATGTTTATATAGTCAAACTTAATCTGATTTTGCGTATTTCAAACTAGTTCCATTGCCTGTGCCTCTTTTCACCACTCTTACCACTACCACTGCCAAGATCAACACCCTCACCGTTCTATTTATCTCACTTCTCTTTGTTTAAACCACATTTTGACTCCCACTAATCTCTCCACTTTTATCATCACTGCATTGTCCTTGCATCTATTTTACTACCCTGATCACTCCATCCAATCTCACATCCTCCACTTACATCACCACAGATCAACCCATCTCACGTCAACCTCTTCTCATCGCACCATCCCCACCCGCATCTCCTCCCTGCTTTCAACTCTTACTCCTTCACTGTCAGGACTTACCACTGTGTTCCTTCTTGACACCTACAGCTCTCAAAACCACCACCACTAAGTAAACCCAAAACTCAGGATTACCCCTCTCACCACCCCCTCTCATTCCCAGTCCACTACATTCCCAGTCCACTACATTCCCATTGTCCTCACACTTGACCGACCTGAGAGACATGACCTCTCTTAACAATATGCTGTGCTAAAAATAGCAACTGATAATTAAGCAAATCAAACATACAAATTCCTTGCAACAAATGCAACTTTGTAACAACATTACAAGCCTCTTTAAGCACACCTTTATGCATGAGAGGAAATACCCATGTATGCAGTTATTAGTTCTATGACATTGGCCATTTTCCCTTCTGTGTTACTGTGCTCAGCACAGAATCAACCAGGTGCCCTGAGCTGTGCACTGAGAGATTTAAGCAAACTGTAATTCAAACATTTCTACAAAGTCTGGTGCCTTCCTCATCTGCACTTGTCTTCCTTACAGCATTCTACTGCTGTGGTAACAGAAATATAGGCATACATGCATTTTGCTATGTGTGACATGCACCATAAATTAACATTTCAAGTTTGGCATGATTAAGAATATATTTCAGAAAGATTTGGGGATAAAATGGGTTGAACCCTCACAATCAACTTCCTCTGGAGGGTAGATCTACATGTATCAAATGATAGATAATTCATTTATTCAAAAGAACCATCAAGCACTGTGAGATAAAGGTTAAATCTGCCATTTAAATCAAATTGGATTTTGAGAATAACTGTGAAGCTTTCAAATAGTTCACTTAAATCTGTTACCACTTGCACTTCATCCCCTACATATGGACCAAAGACAAATCCTAAGAAGTGCAGTAAGCATTCNNTTCACCTTTCTCTCTTGTTTTTCTCTCTCTTTTACTTTCATTTTTGTATCAAAGGAGGGTAATATCAAATGCTCTTAGTACAGTAAATTATTCAATTATTGCTGCAAAGATTTTACTACGAAATGAAACATCTGTCCAAAACAATCTCACAAATCTTCGAAGCAATGTTAAATAATAAAATCCTTTTCAGAGTACAAAATGGAAATCGATGACAGATACTGAAAAAAAGAATCAAGATTGAGCTATCACTAATTATGACAATAAACTTAACAACCATTAGCAAACTGTTCATGACATTCATTCTGTACAAGGAAGACAACTGCAAAACAAACCCTCAATCTCTCACTGCTTGCATTAGAAAATGCTAGAACTAGTCATCATTTTTCATCCTTGACAACTTTTACTGTCTCTTAATCATGTCAGCTATCAACTTCTGCAGTGGATGCCTTGTAAGTGCTTGCAGGCAAACTTCATGAGACATCCTCTTTCCACAAAGTGCAGGTAAACCCTTTTCTTTACTTGTGCTTTCACTTCACGGTAGCAAGTCAAATCACATCAAAGGCACATCGTAGAACAAAAAACAGACACCATCAGCTAAAACACCAGAGACAAATGAGAAGCAGTTGGCAAATGGGTTTACATCACAATCTACATAGGAGGAAACCGGAGAAGAGATCACTTTCTTTCTTTTCTCTTTNNTTCTTTCTTTTCTTTTTTTTTTCTTTCAGTTTTGTATTTGTAACTAAGTCTGTTTCTTGCTTTGTCCTTGAAGATCTAGCCTTGATTGTGTACAAGGAAGCTGGCCTGTCTGTTTAATCTTACAGTTGAGGATAAGAAGTTGTTAATGCCACACATAAATAAATGTATCACAATTTAGGCATATGAATGATTGCAAAGATACTAAAACTTTCTGTGCTTCACATTCTGAAGGCTAAGGAAGAAGGCATCAGGCAAATTAGTACACACACTAACAAGCAAAATGGATACATGGATCTATTTTGGGCCAGCGTAAATTGGTCAAGTAAAGAGGTTCAACCTTTCAAGCAGGTGTTGGTATGAACTGTTTTCCCATTACATATGTAGTAACATCTTTGATCAATCACAGACGGCCCTCATCTAATAAGAAAACTCACGTTTATGAGTCTTTCTTCACGTTTGGTGATTGGTTAGAGGAATCATATCTGAAGGAAACGAAAATGTTGATTGTAACTGATTACATTGGCATACATAAATTTTAGTAGCCTACAATCTGTACGCAGACTGAGCCGGATTTCGATACTTCGCAGACGTTGGTACTAGGAATGTAGTCAGAGCTGTTGCATGAGTAGTAATACGGTCTCTTGTGCAGGCTAGTAAAGTGGTTGAGCAATGATGCCATGCAGTTGCCATTCTTTTAGTCAATGGATGGCAAAGTGCTCAAATGTATCCCGCTGACTATTAAAGGTTGTCTCAAAATTCTCCGCTCTGCTGTTTATGAGACTCCAGATGCTTGTATCTGTCCTTGACAATGTTTGAAAGTAGAAATGGGTGTCAAATAACCATCTAGCTAAAAGTTTTACAAATTCAAGTGAATTCTTCTTTTTCTTTATGTGTGTTCTCGTTTTGTTTAACTAATCCACTTATATCAGTATGGAACAAAACTTGACATCCTGTACAAAGCAAGACAGAATAATTGACAAAAATGACAAAACCTAAGATAAACAATAGTACTTCACCTAGTTTGAAGAAAATCTATTTGAAAAGAAACAGCAATTTTCTCAATGAATAATGACATTCCCTTTTTGGAGCAACAGTCATTAATTTGAGCTGAATTCTTGATCATTTAGTTTTGAGAAGCTACATGTGTATGCTCTGTCACCTTACATGAAATGCACAACCTGTCTACAGTATGTGTTACCACGATACAGTTGTATGAATTGCCCAAGTGTGTATGCTGTGAAAGCATACATGGGTTTGTTAATTACACTTCACTGAACATGTCTACAAAATGCGAAAAGCATCATATCAACTCGTTTATGATCAACAGTGAAGGGTGTGATGTATTCCAGTTCCATGAACATGAGAGCTGCATGCAGCGCTAATATATTTTGAAATTATGCTCATGGCTTTTGCATCACTTTTTTTGACTTGTGGTTAGGTTTCTTTCTGATGTTATTTCTAGCGGAGAGAGGGGACTTTTAATTGTAACTATCTTTGTTGTGGTAAAACTTTCGAGAGGAAGATTTACTGATATTGAAGGGTACATTTTTAACTGTCAGATTATTCTCCCAAACTCTGAATGAATCTCGATAAATTTAGAGTGAAATGACATCAGACTGCATTTAGGCCTACTGTACTTAAGGAACAGTAATGTGCAGTAGCACTTAATATGCAGCAACCCTGTCTTATTTACTAAATGAAGGTTTGGGGGGAATTTATTGCCAGTCCACTGAGAAACTGACAACACTATGCATACATGGTGTGGGTTCTTAAAGGAAAGAGCACAACTTTTCATTGCAGTCCTTACAAACCATGCCAGTATCTAGTCTCTACCATCTTTCAAGATGTTGCTAATTGAAGAGACTTCTCTGGTCAAGAAAGATTCCCAGTTGCTTCAAGGATACAAAAGGCAGTGCAGTAGTGACAAATTATTGTACGAAGTCTTAATTATGTTGTTCTTTGAAACTGAGACATTTATTTCAGCCTTGAAATTTCACATCAGTAAAAAGTTAGAATGAGAACCTTTTAAATTTACCACAAAATGTTGTGGAAATCAAGAATATATCTCTTAAAGCAGAGTACTATTTGTTTTAAGACAATCATGCGCATAAATACAAAGGATAGTCAAGAAGCCTTACTTAGACCTAATTGTGTCTGTGTGACGTCACAGATTTTCCCACATTGGCATGTACCATTTGCAATTGGCCAAGGTATTTTTTAACCTTTCCGATGGAACATGCTTGGCTTATAGAGACAGGCTATATGGTTTTCACCAATAATTCCTTTAATGTCCTTCTGCATGCCCCACAATACTTTGGCCTAGCATAACTTGGCCTATGCTTAGCAGTTGAGTAGTGAGCTATAATTTTGGACGTGCGAACTGTACTGTAGCATGGGAGTAACAATAATCTACTGCACACTAACCTAGCCTAGGGTCCTACAGGTTTACGTAATATGGAAAGCTAGGATAGCACGTCTTACGGTTGATGTGATATATGTGGTGATGAATTATGATACAGCCCACTGGCATCCCTAGCGACAGCTTTAACTATGAGCTAGTAATAATAAAACTAAAACAGTAAAAGCACTTTGTCAATTATCCATCACATGTAACATGTAAGTTACGACTGTGTACATCAAACATAAGCAATCCCCCACCTATATCGTCAGCACTGCACTAGAGGTAGGCTAAGTTGAAAAATGTTTTAAACGAACAGATCACGCAACTCTGCAACATACAACATAAAGCCTTAAAGGCCCTACGCTAAACTAGGCCACAGTTAGTTATTGTCACATTTAGACAACAATAACTATAAAGTAACGTATCCGTTAGGGCTATGATCAGATCAAGCTGTGGAAATAATCGTTTACCTTGTGAAAAATGTACGTATTCCGTAAATACAAAACTCAAGGGTATAGTATCCAGTAAACACAAGTTATTCTAGTTATCTGTCGAATCCGTAGTTCTAATCCAAGCGAGAAATACTCTCCGCGGACGTATTGAACACTACGACTGCC
>VJOZ01006665.1:1695-12918 GCA_009801055.1 Stichopus horrens | reverse complement strand
CTAGCTATAAGTCTACCTTACTGGCTATCACAATTGAAAAATGGCTTGCTTTTAAGGAATTAAACGTGTGCCGACGAAGCTGTGTGTCAAACAGAATTGTTCACATTCCCTCTCCATCCTAAGAATAAAAAATCCCTTTTCATGATGTGGTAGACCTCTTAAGGTAGAAGTTCAAATTTGCTGTTCACCATCATTGGCATAGGCATAGGGGGGTGGGATAGTAGAAACATATTCCAACGTGTATTGCAGGGGTAAAAAAATGCATTAGTGTGAGCAGAAAGGGCTAAGTATACATATACCATGTAAATTGTGAAATCTAAGCCAGTTTTTGTTCTTCACCACATGTGATCTTACAAACCTTTCACAATTTGACTTGTTGATATCATACATCATTCTACCTACTCTACATGCACATAATGGATCTTTGGTACATTATGGTATCCCCACATAACAAATGCAAAAAGTTGATGGACTGTAAACACAGGAATCATCATTGCAAGTCATAAGTAGACAATGCCTAATATCCTAATAGTCATCCTGAAAGGTATTTGAGCTATTGCCAAACCATCACACTGTAATCATGGCCAATACCTCATGCATGGCCGTTCACTTTAAGACTGTAAGTTGCTGCAACATTACAGTTATTGTCTAATTTTTCTGTATGAAAGAATCTCTGGTGTAAAATATCCACTGAAGCTATTAACCACGACTCCCAAGAGAAACAATCCTGAGGGTAAAACAAGGGTTATGTCGAAAGACCCAAACCCTGATCTGTGTTTCAATCTAGAATCCTCAAGAGACGTTAACATCATGAAAGGCTAGTGACAGGTTAATGTGTAATTTCTCACCTGGTGGACTGACAGTTACTCTGGGGGGTGAAGTCTCTGGAGTGGCCAATGATGAAGAGAGTGACGGGTCATTTGCTTCTTCAATCGTGAGCTGACTCACTTGTTCACAGACAGAGTCAACTACCTCGGCAACGAGATCACCGGCTACCTTCGCTGCATCTTCCTCCTCTGCTGGCGGCTCCGGCATCCCTTTGGCCGGAGAAGAGTGCTCCTCCAGAGCGATGTCTTTCATTGCAGAACTCAAAGCATCCTCTGCTAGAGAATGGGCAGTGGTGGCTATGCTGTTATCTGTAATTATTTAAAGTTCGTAAAAAAAAGATGTGTTTAGTAGAGAAATGGACTAGCAAAATTCTTGAAGTAATAGCATGAGTACAACCATTGTATCACAATCAAAAGAAATCCCACTGACTAAAACTGTTCAAACATTCGCTACCATAATCAACTTTTTTATTCATCAGTTGCAATAGGTTAGTTATTTAAAATATTTCAGTGAGTTAATAAACTTCTATTAAAGATCACTTTAAAATAATCATATAATACATCAAATTATCAGGATTCCAACATGACACTGAATGATAAATGTTTTATCCAAACAAATGGCATCATTGTTTAAAAAGCACAATCTCTAACTACTACAGTAAATTCACTTTTCTCTGTGATTTCATTGGTAAAGCTCATCAAAGGCAAAAGGAAAGACCCATCTCCCATTATGATTTGACGAGTATGGACTAACCAAACTTAGCCCAAGGATGATTCAACAAGCTTGCATTCTATAACTACAACCTATTGTAGGTTTCACTGCTGTAATGAAAAACTTCAGTGTACTACAGTATATGGGTTAGATGTTGGCATATGCAATGCACAGTCTGCCTACTATATTGTAGGTTCATGCTCTAATTATGTAAAATACATCCAACTGCAGGTATAGTATGCACAGAGGCAAGTACCCTTCTTGGAACTGAACAATTTTTGCTCACATTTATTGTCCATGGTAAAAGTAGCTCATAAGGGTGCAAACTTAAACTAAATATTCATCTAACAAATCTGAAACACTGGATGGATATGGCAACTCAGTTACAGGTATTGCAATTTTTAATTTCACAAATTTTAAGATATTGTAACTTTTAAACTTAAATTTTTAGCTTAAAAATATATACATATATACAAACAAGCATTCAAACAGACATATACATAAAGTACATATGCACATACATATTTATTTACATACATAAATGTACACATACAAACATACATGTGTACATACATGTGTACATACATACATACACACACACATACATACTTACTTTTCAATTCATATTTTCCAGCATTATTTTCTCTATATTCATATCATGAATCGGACCACTGATAATCACTGGCATGAAAACTTTTCACTTCCAAGAGTATGGGTAAGCATCAGAAATTCAATACAAATGTTGAAAAGTTTTCCTCTAAATGATGTTTCTAAAAGCAAAGAAGAAATTACATGTCACTTGTTTACATACGGTGAGTAAAATATTACCTGTCAATTCTGAAGTGATATCTTCAGTGAGGCCTAGTTTGACAGCTACAGATTCGTCACCGTCCAACAGTTGTACCACAAATTTTTCATCTTCTTTTTTGATCACTTTAGCAACCAAGGTTTCACTTTCTAAGAATCCTTCAAACTCATTTATTAATTTCTCCTGATTGGTCAAGCTTTCTGGGATTCCTGCTAACCGGCACTGGAATGAATATTCATGTTGTTCTCTGAAACTTGGGTGAAGTTCTCTCAGTCTTGACAGTTCGATGAGGTCCCCATTTCCATAATCAACGAATGTGACCTCAACAGAACTTTGCTCCAGATGGTGAATAACTCCCCTGTACCAAACATCGTCATCACTAAACTGAGCAGCACATGGCATCCCAAGAGTAGGAGAGGTTACCATGGCAACTTCATTTGATTTATAAAATTCATCAACCTGAGAAGAAAAGTCAGCAACAGCACTTTCAAACTTTTTTAATTGAATTGCAAAGTCATTTAAAGCTGTGATTGAAGTGAGGTAAACAGGTTCGGATGACCCCACTGGGATGTCATAGGTGGGGTAAGCATTTGGCACCCTGGGGATTTCAATATTTTCATCCAAACCTAAAGCCGATGCAATCGATTTGCCGTTGTCGAGGATCTGGACGGTCAATGAGCTGCTGTCACAGCTGATAACTTTAACTTGAAGACTCTCACTCTCCAGATACTCTTGGAACTTGTCCAGAGTTTCTTCTTCATTCCCCTTCGACGTATCCACTCCCGCCAGCTGACACCGTAACGCATACGTCGGTACTTTCCTCAAATCTTCACTCAGGGTTTTCAGCGAAGCTGTCGGCACAGAATCAGCGTTGCCGTAGTCTACAAATGTCACATCTGCACTGTCATCGACGATGCAGGTTACCTGAGCACGATACCACACTTCATCGTCAGTGAACTGAGCGGCGCATACCGTCCCTTCTTCGACCGAGTCTATTGCCGGCACATCATTGCTCTTGTAATATTCATCCATCTCAGCGGTGAATGTGGCAACTGTTTCACTCTCAGAGAGTAGCTGAATGTAAAACTCAGAAAGAGACGTAATCGAGGTGAGAAATATCGGTGCCATTGTACCTGCAGGAATCAGCTTTGATGTATAGCCAGGATACATAGTAGTAGACACAGGTACCTCAGCTTTTAATGGCATCTCCTCTGATACAGCACCAGCAGTTGGTTGGTACTCGTCCAAATTTTCAGTTAAACCCAATTCTGCTGTTACAGAAATGTTGTTATCACGTATTTGAACAGCCATCACTCCATCCTTCACTCCATACACCTCAGCACTCAGAGTTTCTTTTTCCATCAGATCTTCAAACTTTGTGACTTTCTCTTCATCTGCAGAGGCTTCTTTGTCAATCCCTGCCAGTCTGCACTTCAGGGCATAGGCTGCTGTATCCCTGAACTCATCTTTCAGCTCTCTGATGCTTGAAGCAAGCACATGGTCTCCATTGCCATAGTCAACAAAGGTTACATACACTTTGTCCTCGGACACCTCGCCTACGACGGCTCGATACCACACCTCATCTTCAGAGAACTGGGCTACACAAGGAGTACCCACTTGCACATTGGTGACGTGTGCCACCTCATTACTTTTGTAATATTCGTCCACTTTTCCGACAAACTCATCCATCTCTTCCGATTTACTGGACAACTGGATGCAAAAATCTTGCAAAGAAGTGACAGCAGTTATTAGAACACCTTCCTTAGCACCCCGCCTGAGTTGATAAGATTTGTATCCAGGAAAAACTTCCTCAGAAGATAACTCCAGCTGTGCGACTTGTCCAAGTGAGAGTGACGGCTGTGTCATGCCACTAACTTCATCAACGGCATGCCCAGCACTGACAATTTTGTCAGCCACATTCATCCCCATGTCCAAAAGACTGACTTCGTGGACTGCCGTTTTTGCCTGTGAATTAGGGGGAGTGACTGGAATTTCTACCACATTCATTAAAAGAGGCTTATCCATTGTTTCTGCTTCAAAGTACACACCAGCCTCCTGACTCCAGGTTCCTGTAGCAGGTTTGACGCCATGCAAGGAGCAACAGATTGCTTTCAGTGGTATGTCACTGTGTTTCTTGTGTAAGACTTTGACTTTATCTTTAGAGACCAATTCTGTGTTACCATAATCCGGAAAAAGAACGGTCAGCGTATCACCATCTTGTTGAACCACTTCTGCCCGGTACCACTGGTTGTCCTCCGCATACAAGGCAGCACAAAGGCATCCAATTTGGATCTCTCCAGCACCTAGAAGCAACTCTGCAGATGTCGGACTGTATGTTGTCTGCATTTCTACCATGAGGTCGTCTAGTTCTTGTGTAATGCTGGACGGCTGACAAAAGAAATAACCTGGTGATACAACACTGGACACATATGCCTCAATCTTCTTACCAACTTCAACTCTGGGGAACACCCAATGTAGTCCAGGTTCATCTGATTTGCTTTCAGCCTGGGAGACTGGTTGGTAGTCAAACTTCTTTCTGAGCTCTGTATTTATCAACAAATCCTCATCTGACAGGGAGACTTGGCAAGGTAACTCTCGATCATGGAAGTGACATTTTAACTCCTTCTCTAGGGTCATCTCTTCCAATGTAATTCCAATATCCATAATGCCACAGAGAGGAACATCATAAAGCTCACATTTTACTGCGATGGCCGGTTTATCACAGAACTGCGGGAGCAACGTCTTCAACTCCGTGACTTTGCACGTGGATGCATTGCCATAGTCAAGGAATCTTACAGAGGCCTCGCCGGACTCCTGAATGCTTTCAATGACACCTCTGTACCACTCGTTATCCTCCGAATACAAACCACAGCAGAGAGTGCCAGGCTTACTTTCTGTCAGACTCTCAACTTCCTCTGCGTATGCAGCTTGGATTTCTGCATGCATCTGATCTAGCACATCTGTGGAGCTGGTCAGCTGGAGGTAGAATGCCCCATCCTCGAGAACCTGAGTGACATATGCTGAACTGTCATCCTCCTTAATTTCGGTCACTGGTAAAATTTGTAGATTTGCATCCTCCAGTATTTTAGCCATTGTCTTTGAAATGTTGATGTCATCATCTCCAGAGGTGTCACAAAGTTCAACTTCTAATCTATTCACAAACTTTTTGACTGGCATTGCAACTAACTGTTTCTCCATTGTCAGATCACTAAAATTGTCAATGGCATCATCAGGAAACAGAGTAACCTTTGATATTCCAGAAAGACAGCATTCTATTGCCTGGGAAGGAAGCTTTATAAAGGCTGGTGATATGTTAAACACTGATTCTACTGGAATAGTCTCTTTGTTTCCGTAGTCAATGTAGTAAACCTCTACAGATGTGTCAACTTTTTTCAAAATTCTTGCCCTGTACAGAGCACTGTCAAGACTTGATGTGGCTATGCAGAGCTGACCACTCTCTGGGTTTGTCAACTTCTGGACCTTGCCATTTGCAACACTGTCATTCAACTTTTCCATCAGAGCATCCACCTCTGGACACAGGCTGGCAACTTGAACCCAAAACTTACACGGGGACTCTATGAAAGACACCACGACGTCGACATAGTCTCCCAGCACAACCGATTCCTTTTGCTCTTTGATGTACTTTAACGTGGTTTGCACAGCAGGAACAGGTACGGCAGGAGCAGGCACAGAGGGAGCAGGTAAAGGAGGGGTGGGTGAAGTGACTGGAGGAGATTCAGCTGGTTCTCCCCAGTCATCCTCTGACTTCATGGGGGGTTTGCTGAATCGAGACCCTGGTGCAGTGGAATGGGCAGCATTTGACTGGAAGCTTTGTCTCTGAGGTTGAGGAGGTGATCGTCCTCTAAAGGTCGTGTTTCCAGGTTTTGGTGACGTTGGAGAACGTGGAGATTCTGACCTCTTGCCTCTTGGTGGAGTTTGGAGGTGACCGCCAGGGGTGCTTTCTTCCTTTGGAACCTTCCGTAAGACATCCATTACAGACTTACCACCATCAAAAGACAGGTCAACTTCAAATACTCCATTGGCTGTGTTGATCACTTTGCAGCTAAAGCACTCAACCTGGTCAATCAAACTTCTTAATTTTTTAATTCTAGCAATCCCGTCCAGTTCCTTGGCACCTTTAAGACTGCACTTGACTGCGACAGCAGGTATTTTCATAATCTCATTGTCTATTTCCTTGATGCAAGACACTGGGACATATTCAAAGTTACCATAATCTACAAAGCAAACATAGACACGGTTTAACTGCTTGTTGGTCACGATAGCACGATACCAATTTCGGTCTTCCTGGAACTGAGCAACACATGTCATACCAAGGTGGGGATTCTTGATTGCCAAATCATTAGGCCCGAGTTTGCTGTACTTCTCATCAAGTTTAATCATCAATGATTCTAAGTCGTTGGTGGTGAAGGCTGGCTGACACCAAAGTTCAAACAAATTTTCTACATGTGAGATATAGACATTGATTGGTGGTCCAACCTTCAATTCTCTCTCCTTGAACTGACCTTTGTCCCTGCGAGATGATGGCGATGAGTTCTGCTGCTGTTGTTCACGGGGGGATCTGCTTCTCCTCCCAGGAGATGAGCCCCTCTTCGGTGGATCCCTGGGCCTCGGGGACGACTGGCGACCTTGCATTTTGAAAACTTCATTAATGACAAGGGCAGTTTCAGTCACAAGCCTCACTTCGTAGTTATCACCACTCCTGTTGCCAAAATCCACTTCTAGCTCAGCATCGCCACACATGTCAGAGAACTTATTGATCTCCTCATCCATCCACGAGCGCATAGGGACGCCCTCCAACGAACAAGGTATACCTTGCATGGGGAAGGCCATAAAATGACTCGGCAAAGACCGTATTGCACTAGCCTGCAGTGCTTCGTGGTTGCCAAAGTCAACAAATCGTACTTCTACGTCTCCTGACCTCTTGAGTCCAGTTACAACTGCTCTGTACCACATGTGATCATCAGAGTACTGTGCTACACAGGGTGCCTGAAGTTTTGGTTGGAAGGGTGAAGATGACACTGTTTGGCTTATAAGCTCATTCAATTCGTCCATCATGTTCTGTAAATCTTGAGCAGATTCTACAGGCTGACAGTGAAATAGGTTTGGGCTTTCAACATTGCTGACATACACCTTCATCTTCTCGTGCCGTTTTGGCTCTATCCGAACAAATTCCTCTGAGACAGATCGTCTTGGTTGTTTGTGTGGTCTCACTGAATCACATAACTCCTGCAGCTGTTTGTTTACATTGATTCTGCTCACTTTATCGATCAGTTCGATGATATAAATGTTGCCCTCTTTTTTGCAAATTCTAGCCTCCAGTTCGTTCTCTCCAACAAGCTCTTCGAACTTGCTCTTCATCTTGTCAGAAATTCTAGGAATATCTTCAACATGCTCTAACTGACATTTGAAACTCTGCACTTCCATGTCCAAAAATTTGGGATTCAGCTGCTTCAGTTTCGAGAGAGGTAATACATCGCTGTTTCCATAATCCACGAAATGAACTTCCACTGACGAGTCCATGACCTTGGTCACTTCTGCACGATACCATACTCCATCTTCTGAAAACTGAGCACAGCAAACTGTTCCAACCTGGATGGTGCCTTTGAGCCTACTGTCCTTTGGACCTCTTGATGAATAATCATCTTGCAGGGCACCACTTAATTCTTCAAACTCCGCTGATTGAGACAGAAGCTGACAAGCAAAGTTGCTGCTACTCTGAATGTCTGTAACAGTCACAGCATATCTAGCACCCAAATGTAGGTTTGGCAGCTTGAACTTTGCAACATAGCTTGTAACTCTTGGACTAGGAAGGGAAGAATTTGATCCTCTGGAACTGCTTTGACTTGAAGGTGTTACAGCACCACTAGGAGATCCTTGGGCACGTCGTGAAACAGTACGAGAAGCTAGCCTTTCCTTGATGAGAATTTCTCCAATTGATAAATTTAACTCTGATCTAGGGTCAACCATTGACACCATCACTTTGGGCCCCTCGACTGAATCTGCTTTAACGCAAAGAATCTTTTCAAGCGTTAATTCCTCGAATCTCGTGGCAGCATCATTGCTACAAGAATCAGGGTCAATTCCACTGAGTCCAGCTTCAATTGCTGCTCCTGGAAGTTTGGAGAACTGGTCTGGTAAAGCTCTAACATCAGACACATTCACTTCCTCCGTGTTACCATAATCCACAAAGAAAACCTCACAAGCATGCATACCTGTTGATCTGATCAACTGTCCTCTATAAAACTGATTATCTTCAGAGAACTTTGTTACACATGGCATGTTAGGTGCTATGTGAGATATGCTTTGAGTGTTCTGGCCATCTCCAGATTTAAAATAATCTTGAATATCTGTCATCATGTCGTCAAGGTCCACTGCTACTACCTCCTGTTGAAGCCAGAACTGCGTTGGGGAAACTGCATGGCTCACATACACACGTTCCCTTTGATCTACATCCATCCCCATCACCGGTAGTTGGGTAATGTTAACTCCCACACGTTCTTGCGGGGGAAGATTTACCTGCTGGTTGTTAGCAGGCTCTGCGTAACCGTCTGAGATGAACTGAGCCGAAACATCCCTCTTGCCATTGATTGAATACAACTTAACAAAGACTGCATTATGCTCATGAGCCATTGGTTCACAAACAAACACCTTGTTGACAATGTATCTGTCTAAGTAGTCCAATGTACCAGGTTTTATCCCACCACGAATAAATAGTGGCTGGATACCTCTAAGAAGGAGCTTAGTAGCCTGGGCCTCATAGGCCAGAGAGAGACTCTCATCTAAAGTTCTTATTCTGCTGCGAGGAACAAACTCTGTGCTACCGTAGTCTACGTAAAATGCAAGCACGTCGTTGCCAGTGGCCGTCTGTATGCTGGCTCTGTGCCATTGGTTGTTCTGTATCGACTTTGCAAGGCAGAGGTCCCCTACCTTCAACTGGCCTCTGGGATGTTCCTTCCGCTGAGCGACATCTTGAAGTTCTGCGAGTGTGTCTTCGATTTTTTCCACTTTTGATATCTGGAACTGGCCCCAGAGAACAAAGAGTTGGTTATCTTTGTCATATTCCGCATGTGATATCATCACTTCCATCCTCTCTCCTACCTTTGGTATGAAACAGTTATAGCCACTGGTAGCCGCCATCTTGAATCTGAAGGTTAGAAAACAAATACAAAACAAAATTTTAGGTAAATACATGAGTGTTTTCAATTTTGCAGAAATCAGATTGGTACACCATGACAAGATACTCAACAAGATAAGCAAGAGTAATAAGCACTTGGTCTTCAGAAAAGAGCAAAGCACTCGTTTAATTATCATTATAGTGAATGTACATTAGAATCTGAGAGACCATTATCCCAACCATGAGGTGCTGCTCTGAAGTTAACTATCCACTGCAGTATTACAGTGTCGTTCCCATGATGCTACACAGTCTCTTGCTTGTGGTGTGAAAAGAAGATGCTACTTATGCAGTACATAGAGCCCCCTAAAAATGTGTCAATAAAAATCCTGCCCTTGGATGAAAAATCTCACATCATCTGGCATCTAGAGCCCTTGGAAAGAGCAAAACTTTTTCAAAGGGGAGGAACAGAGATACAGACTTGATGCAGAGAGATCCAAACACAAGATCAGAAGTAGGAACTCTACAGTACAGCTTATGTACAACTTTCTTCATGTCTAACTTGCCTAACTTGTTTCAACTTTCCTCTGTGTGTTTACACTTTCCTTTATGTTCTTATCTTCGCATCTTCAATGCAGGCATTGAGAGNNGTTGACACACTTATAATCCTTGACCATAGGAATTTTCAGTCCTTTTGCATTACTTTCATTGGTCCCAAAGTAGCAATAAGCTACTTTTTTGTAGCAATAAGCTGAACAAGAAAACAAGAAAAAAAAAGAGGAAACCTTGTTACTTCCCGGGAACTTCTGGTACTACACACTACCATACTGTAAGTGCGTAAATTTAACACTGGTGATTTTGTCCAAATTAAGCAACAAGGACATGTTACAAAGGGTCAGAGCAAATATATGCCTCCAGTTAAGATCCTAGGTCCCAGTACTTATGTGACCTCAGACAGATGGACGAACCTGGAACACAGACAGAATTTCGCCACACCATGGTGTTATTAATGAACCTACAGATACACCCTTACTGTTCAATGACACACCTGACAGATCCAGGACATGCCCCAGAAATGCAAAATCATCTTCAACGTGATGGTACAGTACCCAGACATGTTAGATCAACTAGATTACCTGTCTGGGGACAAGACTATTACTTTTATTAGGTTTACAGTACTAATGACCATGGGATAGAGGATTTCTTAAATGGGGGGCAACCTTGTTTTTAAGTGACCTTGTTTTTTAGTTGTGTATAAGCCAGATGATGAATGAGTATTGGCCAGGGCATATGACAGGACGTGAAACCACTAAGAACTTTAACTTATGATGAATATTTGGACATGAGGAAGTAACGATGACTAACCTAAACATATAATACCTTTCTTTGTCAAACAGTTGGTTCTTGGTTTGAGAGAAAGCTGGTTGTACTTTGAAGTTGTAGGAATAGCTGTTGATATATTATTCTTTGCATCTTTATTTCTTACATGCTTATGATACAACAAAGTCCTGTACTCTTTAAATGCTCCTATGGAGTACTATAACTAATCCTTTCAGATACTTAATTTGTTGAAACAGGAAGGACATGTTAGGTGGACCGAACCCCAGAAAAGTAATGCATTTTTCACCACTTAATCCTTCACCACACACACTAACAAATTCTCTCCAAACATGAGGTCAAGAATCGCCTCAAGGAGCCAGACTGCCTTCTTTTATTGTAAGTCAATGACAGAGGTATCGATGTC
>VJOZ01006636.1:0-10496 GCA_009801055.1 Stichopus horrens | reverse complement strand
ACCAAGTCCCATCGATCTTATAATGCAAGCAGTGATTTTTAATCTGATCAGACAAAATCAAAATATCATATATGATATTTTCAATTGTTCTTCACCGCTATTTCTGTATTCTTAGTGAGAGTGCAACTCTCCGGAGAGATATTTCTCATATATTTACCTAATTTATATGCAAGAAGAAATTAACCCTACTTTACCATTTCTTTGCCAAAATGAATATTTCATGCTGGGACAGGAGACCAGTTTCTTTTCACTGCCTGTCCCATTCTGCAATCGACAATATATCTGGCTTCATGTCCTTGCTGGAATTTGAGCCAACAAGGAATATAAACCAACATGTTCGATGAGTGAGTCCAGCCTTCTATACACTACAGAAAATGGTGTTCATCCCTCTTCTTTGCCCCTCCCATAACCATGTAGAAGTACCTTTGCATGTATTGCATACCATTTACATACATATGCGTCCCTCTTAAATGGCATCTTAAAATGCACTACTTTCATTTTCGTCATTAACATTCTCTTCTTGCTCTTCCTGGTCCCTTTCTCCCTCATCGTCTTCATCTTTCTGTTTCTCATCCACGTCATTAGAATACAATTGTGTAGCATACAATTGTTTGTTACTATCCACTTTTCCACCATCTTGATCTTCCTTTCCAATTTTGGTGTTTTCGTACAATTGTTTGTTACTTCCTCCCGCCTGCTTAGAGTCTTCCTCCGAACGGACGATAAAGAGGTTCACCAACCTGAATATTAGTTCATACTCATCCTGCAGAGACAAAAGAGAGAGCAGAAAAAAAAACATGACTCAAACCCAAGACGAGAAACTTACACGCAATGCAAAATATACATGAGAGTGAGGTACAAACGGAAGGTTACAGCCACAGTCCCACCTACACATCTGAGGGGGAAATAGGAAACTTGAACAGATATGACAGTTAGAGAGACAAACGGTGTTAAGGCACACCAGTTGATCGAAATACCCTCTGACAACGATCTCTCTCGACGTTAGGTTGATCTTCCTCAACATAGCTCTGCTATTGTTCAGTAAAAATTCCAAAAATGATAATCAAAAGACTGCTGAAAACCATGAAAATTGTGGAAGTTTCCCCCATAGGAAAGATAAATTTCTCTATGTAAAAATTGATTCAGACCAAATGGTACTTTGAGGGAAACCTAAAGGTGGAGATAACTGACAAGCTATTATTCATTCCCAATTGTTTCTAGAAAGAGTGACGTACGTCATCAATATCCTGGTTCATAGCTCTTCCTTTGAAATGATGACAGACATGAGTCAAAATTTCACTGAAAGAGACACAGCCAACAGTTTAAGAGGCACATTAGTTATGCTTCACCGAAAGACACAGCCAAAAGATAAAGATGCACATTAGTTATGCTTTATGGTCAGAGAGAAAATGCTTCAGTGCTACAGTGGTGGTCTCATATCCCCTAATACACACTGAAACTGTAACTAATAAGAAAAGAAAACAACGACATGTTCCTTATTTCACATTTGTGAGCCAGGCCATGAGTTCTAGAGGCATAAACCTGCCAGGATCCCTTTATGTTGACCTAGTTTCTCTTAACAAAACAACAACAGTCTCTTTGTGGAAAACTGGGGTCACAGTGAAGGGTAGCCCAATGGTCTCAAAATTGGTCAGGGAGGAAGGGGTGGACAGAGAATGTTTAAGTGCAGTTAAGTCCTCAGGTGCCTCATTTATCTAGTGACTGTAGGAACAGCAGGCTCAAAAAAATGTTTCAGTACAATAGCAGAGCTATGCACAGATCATATCTGAAGGTAAAAACTAAGACAGTTGGAATTCCGGCGAGCAATTACAGATGGATAAGAACACCGTCAAACATTTCAAATGTTGACACCATGCAGGGAGGTTTACCTGTTATTATGTACTTGTGCTTACTGAGAAAAAAATGCTATTGTTTATCGAGAACCAAACAAAGATTTACACTTAAAGTGTTTGCCTAGGGAAACACACCTGAGTCTCTACCATCAATGGCTGCTTTCTTCTGAGAGCTTTGATGATGTTAAAGATGTTGACAGACTCCTGCTTGGCTAATTGGTCTATGGTATTAAAGACGCTGCAGAAAACACCAGTCCTTCCGACACCGTTCCTGAAAAATAATGAAAAAAATTTTGAGGCATGTGAAATTGGAAGTCATCTATAGAGAGAACAGGTGAATTAAAATGATCACAGAGTTGTGAACCCTTAAGAAGAAAGAAAGCAATTAAGTAAAAATAAGAAAATGTGAAACATCACAAAGCTTATGGGGGAAATGAATAAAACAAGAGTGACTGAATTTCAGAACATAAACTTTAATCATGTTTCACCTTCACAGATTAAATAATCAGAAACAAAGTTACAGATTCACTGGTGTTGCCTAAAGTGAGGAAAGTACTTATCAAATCTAACCAATAAATGCATTTATCAATCCTTGATGCAGTTACCCCACCCACTTACCAAATGCTAACTTCTATCATCTTTCAAATTTGCAAAACAGAAATATAGTTACTGGTGTTACTAGTGGTGTTACTGGTTGAGTTACTGATGTTACTCAAACCAGACAGTAATGTACTTCTAAAACAATGAATGCAGTTACCAATGTCTTCATGGAGTGACACAACAGAGTGAGGAAGATGAGTGACTCTGTATTTTGTTCCCAATTTGTAATGCATGGAGGGAACACACAACAAATTTGCCCTCCAAGTGACAATCATTTACACTACCAGTCTCTCCTATCTCAATCCATAATTAACATATGATCTGATCCTTTCACAGTCCCAGTGATCATCAGGCTGCCATAAGTAACTTACTCATTCACTCCGCTCATCCTCGTTGCACACAAAATCATACTATCAGAATGTTCAACATGTGGCATGGGAGGAAGTCCTGCTGGCTATTTCCAACATTTTGTTACAATTTCACTGCAAAATATGCAGCATCTTTTCCACAAGATTCAAATCCTTGGCAAAAAGTAAGGATATTATCACCATAGCAGCACACCATAGAATTTATAAATTTGTAACGTAACTTGAGGTTAGGAAGTACAACTAATCTTGTACCAAGCCCTTTTGTCCAGCACATTTAGATGTTGTACTTAAATAGGCAAAAGGAAACCCTTAACAGTTATTTTATTACAGCATTCTCAAGTAACATCAGGCAAAATCCAGTTCCTGCTGCATCTAAAAGTTCCCACGCATCTCTACAGAAAGGGAGACACATTGAAGATAACTTTTGCAATTTAAGGTGATGCAAATTTCAGCTGTCTGAAGGGATAAACTTGATCAGACCTGTTTTGACAGGGGACAGGACCTGACAAAATTTGGAAAGGGAAAAAGAAGAGATAGCTACCATCCGTGGCATAAAAGATAGTCAAGAGCGGCTGGGATCCGAGCAATTGCACGGTGGGAGGAGATGAGAAGTTATTCCCACGACCAACCCGTATAGGGACAAACACCTCTTCTTGTAGGACACCTTGAGGTGTGTATTTTGTTCTGAATTTGCAGTGAAAGACAAATCTGGTTTATCAGGCAGTAATGTGAAGTAAAGTCATCCACAGCACACTCTTCTGTTATTATCACCACAGAGGGTTGAGAGGGGTTGGGGCTCGACGGAATGTCCCGATTGAGGGTCTTGTGGGACATTGGATAAGACTCACATGCAGTGAACCAGAGGCAGATGGGCGTCAAAATCGTCCTGGGCCATCCAGTCGTGTATGTACATGATGAAATTCAACAACGCTGAGACTGAACTGGGACTAGGACTTGAGTTGCTCCACTTGAGGAATTGGAACTGCTTCACAGTGAGCTCACCCTAACGGCAGAAAAAGGAGGAGAAATGTGAAATTATCACACATTTCTGATCGATCTATTCGTTGTCTTGACCGACAGGTACATAAAAAATTATAATCATAAGTGTGATGAGACTGCGACCAGGGTGGATGCTTGGAAAACGGCAATGAACAGCTGGGAAGAGAAGATTTAATGAGTGAATAAGATTATGATGACTGCATTATTGTGATCAACATTGATCGTGTATCTGTGATGTTAGTAAGCTTTGACCAGTGACTGGCTGTTGTGGTGCAGCACATGATATGAGAATGCAGGCCCATACATGAGTGACAGGCCTTGTCACAGTGACTGCAGTTGAGAGAAACTACGGGGTGGGACATGTTGCCACAAAGACAATGATCTAAAATGATCACAAGTTACTGGGAACCTTGTCATTCATAATGACCAAAAGTGAAGCAATCTCATTGGTTAAATGTCATGACATCATACATGTATGTCTTTGAGTGGTAGTGCACATTGACTATATGGTTTCTATCGTACAGCATTTGTACATCAAGTTTGTTTTGCTTCATTTTAGGCATGGAGTGGTTTAACTGTAAAATATCCGTTTTTCGCTTCAAGAGTACCAGTATTGGGAGAAAACTTTAAAAAATTGACAAATAGTAGTGAAAAATGACACTTCTTAACAAAAATTGTACCTTGTGATTTTGTTCAAAGTCTAGGCTTAGCACTGACAATATATATGCAATAGTAACAATAAGCTACTACATAGGCTAGGAACAAAAATTAAGACCAGCTCCAGTCACATTAAAATTTGAGGACAAATCAGTAAGGGGTTTTCATTGTAGAGGAGGTGTTATTGGAGTAAATAGGGCAGTGAATTTACCAAAAACTACGAAACACATTTGATGATGTTGATGTGCAAAAAAAAAAGAAAAAAATTTGCAAAGATACCAATTTCATGAAATTTTTCTGCAAAAACCTATATTACGGATACTTCACTCAATATCTATATATGGATTTTTTTCAATACTCTGATGGACCAAAGGACAGTTATGCTTTCCTTGATGAAAACTTGTCACTGAATACAATCACTTACCAATATACCTTGAATACTAAGGAATTCTCTCAAAATGTGCCACTGGACAGGGCACATTTTAACCACTTAAGTGCTGCTGAAACTACACATCCTACATTCAAGGAATACATGAAGGCCGCAACAGCCAAGGCACGAGGCAGGGAAAGAAAATAAGGAAAGAAACTAAGGAACTCCAGGCGGAGAATACAGTGCCAGGTATCTTACCTAAAGTGCATCGCACCGTAAAAAGTACATTAAAAATACAATCAGTGAAAACTCTCTTCGAGTGCAGCATATTATAATGTTTTCCCAACAAACACAGTAGATGATAACCCTCAACTATACCAACCTCTGGTTCAGACTCTGGATCGTCGTCTTCCTTCATCGACTTGAGGGTCAGATCTCGTATGATGTAATCATCCGTGACCTCCCGGCTGACCTCTGACACGCTGAACTTATCGATGACCAGGATGTCCGATGGACTTGAAGGCCAGTATTGACCGATGGACTGGAGTGAAATGTCAAAACGGATCCAGAAACTTAATTCTCATAGAGAATCGAAAACTTCAAAGCTATATAAATGGCAAAGACGTCAGCGGTAGAAAGAGGAATTGCTTGGTCAACCACGAGAACAGCCACCCCAAAATCAAAATCCCAACAATGCAGATTCATACATGTAAGTGATAACTTATACAATTTGAACTTCCCAAATGTGTGAGACACCCATTAATATTTCTATTTCATGGTTAAAACGAACCAACATGTAGTGGCCCTCTCATGGTGGATCGTGGCATACTATACACTCACCTTACACAAAAGACGCAATAAAAGAACATTACTGATATAGTAATAATATTCACAATAACATGAAGGAATTTATTATTACCGGGTCACTTTGTTGGAGCCACAGGGTAACTTTTGTCAAAAGAAAGATATTTGCAACTTTCCTGAGCAAAGTGTGGCATCTTTTTCTATGATTAGATATTTCTCATTCTACCTGATGGTGAGAGCCGTGCAAAGGCTATGTACAACAAGTGATGTTTCTGGGTTCACATATTCTTGCAAGTATAAACTTGCATACGCCATTTGACACATGGTTTCAAGAGCAAGCTGAAGAGGAAACTTCACTTAATGTGCACCTATTTACAGACAGTCATGGCAGTCTTGGTGTTATATTCATAATTACTTCTTTCCAAATATAACTTCAAATTTCCCATCATTGCTGTACAGGGTATCGAAAGTTTGAAAATGTAGGACATATCACATGAACCTGCAATACTACATGGCATATAGAGGTACATGTGTGATGGCAGGATTTCCGTAATTTTGGGACAACGAGGCGACTTGCGAGTGAAGCAAAATGCACATCTATAAAAACTTTGTATCTTCTTGGACGTGAATTTATTGAGCTCCGAAATGGTACCTTTCTGTTTGAAAACTGTATTTGAAGTGTCAGGATTATTTGGAAGGCTGCACAACAGTCTTCTCATAAGTTTACACCACTGCATCCCCTCTTACCTGTTGCAACCCTCTGGAGGAATGCATCTAGTTGCTGCAATTTCTTTTCAGTGAACTGACCTTCAATTTTGCTCATTGCAAGTCTGTTAACTGCGACAAATTTTGCCAGAAATAAAACTTTTGAGTCATGTGACTGCTTTAAAAGGCATTTCTCTGGTTTTCATCATTAATAGACCTACCTCATCGCTGGTATCGTTTTCGTTTAGCATCACAAGAGCCGTTATCTTATAGTCGTGAACTAACTGCCAAAAGTCTGTGATTGTTGACGGAAGAGGCATCTGAGTGGCCATGAGGCCATTGACTTTATTTAGTCGCTGCGGCAGGGGGGAAAAAGAAGAAAGAGCACTACATTCAGTTGCTGGACTTCATTTTTTTATCAGAGAAATGAGTTTAAGGGGGAGGTTAGGTAAACCAGTTTTGATGCCTACGTATTTCGAAAACAGTCTGACGTCACTTTGGCACCGGACACTTAAAAATGAGTAAATCGTAACCTGCAACTAATACAATACGTGACAACTATTTTAACCAGGATCTAAGTACTTACAATCATCAAACCACCAGCATTTTTCCTTTGAGCATGGACCAAAAAGAGCATCAAAGTGTTTGCATCCGGTTTGACATAACATTTTGTATTGTCTTCACACATATTCAGAAACTTTTTCTCCCCCCCCACTTACTTTTGAACAAAAAGAGTGAACCCCTCATCGCCACCACTGAAAAGAAACAGGATTAATGAAAACACATATTCATGCATTTTCAGTTACATACAGACTAATCTTCTAAACCATTTACAAGTATTTTCCTTTATTTTCTCTTTGTCCTGAAATTGAGTCCAAACATTTGAAACTTACATTCAGGAACGATGCACATATGTAATCTTTCACGTCGTTCTCCTCGTCTGCAATCACCAGCTTTGGTCGGAATCTGTCAACTGGGGGGAGGAATCGAGAATTTTAAATGAGACTTTTTCTTTTAAATGAGTTTAAATGAGGAATGACAAAGACCCATCTGGTAGTGAACTCTGAAAACTTAAAGTGACAAAAAAGTCTCAATAACGAACAGTTTTGATCATCTTTTTATATCTTTCTGCTTTAGTTTACACCAGGTGACATTGTATCAGCAAACCACATCACTCTCATCCAGAAGATCCAGTATTCTTCAACATTGAAGTTCTGAATCCCAGCATGCCGATCACGCCCAAGAGACAAAATTATAGACAAACGTATTCTGGCTAATCTTGTTCCAGTTCTGCTGGAGCTGCACCCACTGCTTGCTTTAAAACCATCCATTACATAAGCAACATGTTTAGCATCATTACTGTGCAACATTTTCATCTCCGACAAGCTTTGAAAGTTCCTTTCCTACTTTCATAATCTGTAACTTTTTTTTTCTCTTCTTACAGTAGTAGAATCTGGAAAAATGTTAGGAATAGCTGTTCTTAATATGAATTAAAAGTTTTCTGCTTGTTATGTAAATCTCTAATAATAAAAGTGTACTTTTCAAGTTCAATGTCCATGCTGCTAAGTTCAATTTTCAATGGTTTTGATATGATTTTTCAATAGTTTTGACATGATCTTGTTGATCTCGCAAAAAATATGCAAATCAGTCCTGGGGATTCCATTACAGGTGGACTATGAGTAATCATATGGTCATCTGCCTTTGTTGTTCATCAGTGCATCAAGGGAAGAGAATGTAAGGGAAAACATCCCATGTCACAAAACCTAAAAGAGAACTATGCACTCATCTTCCAGATATTTGAATATGAAAATTGTGTTGACAATTTTGTTGGCCTACAAAATTCAAACTATCCGAGAAAGCATTCAATCACTGTTACTTGAAATCAAACAGACCGATTGGGAATGGATATGAATATTCATCTATGCAAAAACAGGGCCTAAACAACGTTATTTTGTGGTGGCTATGACATATTCCTGACTTTCTCAGACAAATTTTATTCTCATGTACCAGCTTTAATACTAAATATGCCTTTGTCAATGATCTGTTTTTAAAAATGACAAAACATGACTATACCAGCAAATGGAACTTAATAATCTGAGACGGCTGAAAAATATCGACGAGTAAAACAGGACAATGATGCAACAGAAGAGACACTTTTAACGTAAGAGATACTTTTAACTATCTCGAGCCATAGTTTTCGAACTAGAGGACTGATAGTGTTGCTCCAATTAGACTAGCCAAATTTCAAAAGGTATAAACAGAAGAAAGGAAACTGCAAAAACAACAAAGAAAGGATGGAAAAATCATCAAAATAAAATTTAAAAGGGAAAGTCAATGAGAAATAATTACTTGGGATGATTTTTGGGTATCTGTTCTTGGAAACATTGCCTTCTTTCATCCCTGACTGCATCTTGTAAAAGTAATCAGTGACTTTGACAGAAACCGAGTTTAGCGTCTGAAAGAGAAGGGGGACAAAACATCTGATGAAACCATTTCCAAAACAGAAGGGTAACAAAATATCTGATGAAGTATTATGGAACAAAAACTTACTCCAAGACAGTACCATTTCTTTCTCGGTGAAATTATTCCAAACAAGTGGCTTTGTTGTAAGCAAGTTACCTTATACATTAATGAGTAAGATTGCAGCTGAGCTGTACACAGAATCCTGTAGGGTCCAATGTGATGTTGCAATGAAATACAGAAAACTAGCGTTTATATCCATACTTTGCACTCTGCAATACTTTTGCTCCTTTTTTTTTGGGGGGGGGAAATTTTCCAACATGACAATGTTTTGACTTAGAGAATGAAGGAAATAAGCCTTCTGAAGTTTTGTGGACACATCTCACAAAGGTTTGCAGAGGAAATTTGTCAGTGTGAAAGAACTAACACAAAGCAATGTGTATCTCTAATACCAAACTTGCATATGTCATTGCTTATGATACTGTTAGACCATGACTAATATATGTTTGACAGATTGGTTTCAAACCGAGATGAGATAAACAAAAGGAATGACAGAATATCTGATGTAGGAACAACCTTACTTCCAATCAAAGACACAAATTGCATCGTGCGTCTGTCAAAACGGTATGTTGTCATTGTTTTTTTTTGTTTCCTCTACATCACGATTGTGACTGGCAAAAATGCCGCTGAATTGACTGATTTTCCTAACTTCAACTGTATGTAGTGAAAAGTCCTTTTCTGTGACTATGTAAAGTCACTGACAGACATTCACTACATTACAGACTTTTGCTGAACATCGCATTTATCTAACTGATGTCACTGGCATAATTCTATGAACAAATTTTCAACTGATTCTACTATTGCACACCAATTGGAAAGCCACCAAAAGAAGGCAACCACACCTTGCTTTGCAAGTTAATTTTCAATCACACATAGCACCTGCAATGTGAACACAGTTAATTTCCTCATTGACAGCAGAAAGCATAGCAATTTTGATATTTTTTTTTTTTCTGGCAAATGTTTTAGTCTACAACATGCCCTGGTTATATGAACTTCACTGAAGGATCTTCACACAATGGCAGTCTACAATAAGGAAGTTTCACACATCATTAACCTGTTTTATTCTAAGTAATAGAAGATAATTCCACTGTCTTTTGTTGGTTCCAGTTGGTTCTCCAAAGAGAAAGTAATGATATCACAGGTTATGAAAACTACTTCAACCCTCTATTGATTTCTACAGTCACTTCAAATATTAAGCAACTACTAGTGCTCTCTTTATTTTTCTTATGTTAACTAGTAAAATCTCCAATTATTTATTATTTACAGGTTGATTGGTCATTTCGTTAATATTTCGCATAATGTCGGTCTCTGCTTGATGGCTCTCTCTGCGAACGATACTAGCTTATACAGCCACTCCTTGCACAAAGGGATGAAACGCGGGTGGTGCATGTGTGTGTGCATGTACCGCATTGTTGACAGAACGGTGTCATTCTCCGACCACGTACAAAGAGTGGAAACTAGACCAGTAACATCTGTCTGCAGGGAGTTCCCCCCGGAAGTGGCACCACCGTGAGATTTTATAAGACAACCCAATTAATCTTGAAATCCAAGTATCACTGTCAATTAAGCTACTCATGGTTCTCATTTGTAAGTCAGAGTCACAGAATTATAATACGTAGA
>VJOZ01006630.1:0-16577 GCA_009801055.1 Stichopus horrens | reverse complement strand
CCCCCCCCCCCGAGTTCTTTAAGAAATAAGTTTTGTCACAGATACAAATTAAGTGTTTGTTGCTCAAGAATGACTTTCTTTAACCAAAACTTTCAAAAATCTTAATGATGCATCTTCCACAACCAATATCTTTTGACTGATAATGTTATGGGGAGATGAAGAGATAACGTGGTGAGCCTGAATGGTTTATCAATAGTTAAAGCTTTTTTTTCTTTCTGTTATGTTGGTGCTTTTAAACACAACATTTCCCTTTAAGTGCACTCTTTCTTCAAATGAAACAGAAGAATGACGCTGAAAAATGGCACCCAACCCCCGCATTAGATAAATAAAATACCAGTGTATTCAGTCTGGTACAACAGAAGACGCACTTAAACGTTCACATTTCCTTTAACTTTAATCCCAATGGTACTAAGCACATACATGTCACTGTATCTTTTGACTGCCGATAAAAGGAATTGTTTGGGGTAACGTCTACATTCTTTAATTCATTGAGTAATTTGCTAGTCAAACTTTTTGCAGGGTTTACGCGTTTATGACTCATTTGGTGTGAAAAGCATTTAAAGTATATATAGCCTTACAAAGGACTTCGACCTGTTATGCATGAGCGTGCCACTATAAGATGTCGTCATTGGTTTGTAAATTTGGCTATATGTGGAATGCTCTCATTTCTAGTAATGCTAATTCCCGTTTAAGCCTAAAGCCGAATTTATTTGACTCTCCCACATTTAATGATATCACAAGCCCCCTCAATGATATCACAAACGTGGGCAAGGTTCCATGCAAACAATGACTGACAGAACTGGCCCTTTTTATCTAGACTTAACTTGATCAAAGTTAAAGTTTACCTAACGTCTAGCAGTAACAGAAAATATATACTACAAGTTGGAAAATAAATCTTATNNGGTCATTTGAGGTCACCAGAGGGGGAATCTGAAAGCATATTAAGGCCGATATCTCAGTATTTGATTGTTGCTGGAACATCAGACTGTGACCATTGGTAGCTCTTGATAAGTAGTTGATCTCTGTCACATTTTGGGGGAGGTAAAGGTCACATGAGGTCAGGAGAGGTCATTACGTGAAAACCTTGTAAACACCATGTGGTGTTTATTTATTCAATTGTCATTAGATGGCACCCATTTTTTCCAGCTAGGTCAAACGTCATTTGAGGTCACTAGAGCTGAAACTCTGAAAGCCCTTAAAGGAAGACATTTCAGCAGCTGAAAGTTGGAACTTCAAATTGTAAACACTGGTAGCTCTTGATGAGCAAACGATCTCTGTAAGTTTTGGAGTAGTTAGATGGACATGTGAAGTCAGTAGAGGTCACATTTTGTAAACCATGTAAATAAATGGTATGTCAAAGAGGGAAAGTGGCTCGAACTTCAAACTTGGTAGTACATTGTAAGTACGGTAGATGATTAGTATTCTTTTCTANNTTGTTTTTGGTAGAGGCAAAAGGTCATTTGAGGTCACCAGAGGTGAAAGTTTGAAAAACAAAACTTTTTGCTCTTGATGAGCGTACGATCTCTGTCAAGTTAATGGGCATTCAAAAATCTTACATCAGGTCAGTTGAGGTCATAGTTTGAAAACCTTGTATACACGTAGATGCCATTGGCTCTTGATAAGTAGATGATTTGTTAATTTTTATGTCGGTCAAAAGTCAAATGAGGTCACCAGCAGTTTGAAAACCATGTAGACATGGTATCTCAAGAGATGTAAGATGTTTGAGTTTGCCCTTGATATATATATCGATTAAAGGCTGCCAATGTTTTCAGTTTGAGGTTTCACCTACATTCAATATTCGGTTTTCAGACTGGCGACCTAAAATGACCTTTTGACCCGCATGAAAACAACAGGGGTAATCTGTTCACAAAAGATAACCTACACACCAACTTTGAAGTTCAGCAACTTCAGTTTATCCTCTTTGAGATACCTTGGTAACAAGTTTTGAAACTATGATCCCTACTTACCTTAAGTGGCCCTTGACTTCCATAAAAGTTGACAAATTATTTACTTATCAAGAACTACTAATGTGCAATTCAAAATTTCAGTAACATTCACTTCTTGAGATATGTGACTTTCATCTCTGGTAACCTCAAATGACCGTTGAGCTTCATGAAAACAGAAAGCATCACACAACACTTAGAATGACATACACATCAACTTTGAAGTTCAGATATCTTTCTCTTCTGGAGATATTGTGTTTGTAAACCAAGGTGTCACATACATTAATTTCATTATACATTTAACAAAATGTTGCTTGAGTGGATTACGGTGTTTGAGAGGTTGAGATTCTTTACGTGGTTGAAAGCTTTTGAGAGGTTAAAGGTGTTTGGGGGTTGCGGTTATATTGAGTCATAAGAAAATTAGGATAGACGGATAACTACAAGCTCATGACAAGTGAGGTGCGATGCTTGTTTTGAAGTAGTTTTAGAACAACTGAGTTGAATAACCGGATAGTGTTTTTTTGTTAAGGAAAAAATCTATGCATCTAGATTATTTTTGTCGATAGTTGGTATGTCTGTATGCATACTTGTCACCTTTCCAATGCATTTCGTTCATTCACTTACCAAAGTTGTTGATTCTTCGGGCTTTTTCAGTTGACTCGGTTGAAGTGAAATAATTGAGAGATCATTCACCTTTCTTCATAAGAGATATATTCCACTGAATAGATTACGCATGCGTTGTCACGAAGAAAGGATAGAAAACTAACGGCCTATTGTTGAGGACGAAATCGCAATTTCACGCCGAAATTAGTATTATTGTAAACAAGGATATTATTGGCGTTGGGGTCGTGTATTGCCATCCGTTCAATATCATGTTCACAAGGAATAAGCTTTGTATCGTGAATGCCTTTGGCGGAATACTTCAATGAAAAACAGACGCCAGAGTATTAAAGGAATGTATTTAAGTCTATGACAATTTATAGAGGAACAGAAAAAGTGACTATATGAAAAACTCATTCAACGTACATGTGGCAACATAATACTTTTAATAATCTGTTCAACAACACTCATATTTCGGGTCTGGATTCAAAGTTGTCAAGCTTTACGTAGCATTATTGCTGTTTAAAAAAACTGAGGTTGTGTTTAACTGTTAATACCAAAACTTTTGGCAATGAATCTCCTCAGGACGAGGACGACGGGATTTTAAATATACCCTAAGTAGAGAGACTTCTGCGGTCATTACAGTACCATCCGCAGATAGCTTGTAACTCTGCCGTTAGAATTCTCAATGAATGAGTGCGCAGTAACCTTACGTAATCATGGTGGGCGGTAACAGCTTAGCCCGCACAACGGGCCCGCACATGTATTACTCATGCATCAGCCCTTACTGCATTCGTGATACCAGTTAAGGTTTGTAATTCCTACGTTAAACGTCCGCACATACCAATTACCGTAATTGCCGTCATCCATCCGTACAGTCTGCCAATATACTGAAAAAATGTGTTGTCAAGTCATACAAATTATTAAACTTCTAATGTTGCAACCGGATATTTCATAATAGAGTATGTCATTTGTTTGAAGTAAGGTTTGACCGGCGAAAAGAGGCATTTTGGGGGATTTTCTTTATGTTATGTTAACATTACTATTGCACAACTGATATTCACCACTCCTCCACCCCCCCCCCCTTACATAGTTTTAAATCATTTATGACTAGGCCTAAATTTCAGGTTTTTCGCTACTATGGACAACACAATATTAGCTTACATAACTAAAATGTGTAAAGTCGATCGTCTGTATACATGAAATACTACTCACTATACAACGCTTTAAACAGACAGACTCCTCTACAGTCAAGAATTTTACAAACGAACAATTAATGGGCAATAGACTGTAAACGGTATAGTTGGAATGGTGTCAGGCTTAAATAGAGGTAACCGGCTCTGAACAGTATTATACAATTATGCCACAAAATAGACTGACAAATTACACCAGAGGCAAACAGCGAAAAACTATGCTATCAATCTGCCTTTATTTTTCACACTTCGTTTTGTTACTATTGAACAAACTATTAACGTCAATCAGTTAAAAATAATTATATCGAAGAGTATATATACAGTATCGTATAGTGTCCTAGTCTTAGCTACACTGTTTGAGAAAATGTTCGAAAACACATATGTGTATATGTATCAAGTATGTCTCTTTCCATTGTCATCTGCCACTTCGTTACCCTTCTCTATGTTACATAATGTACTATAGTCGTTTTCTTTAAAGAAACTGTTGATTTTTTTTCTTTTGGGTAAGGGGAAGAGGGAGGGGGGAACGTTCATTACTTACTTTTGAAATTATCACTGACAGGCGTCACGTTAATACACTGAGATCGAATATACGTTGCAACATTACCGGCAATAACTGAGTAAGGAAGCTGCCATTTTGATAATATTCAAAACAACTTGGCCCAATAATAATGCCAATGCTTCTCGCAAAGAGCTGTCTTTATATCATTCGTAAATTTCATAAGATGTAGTAATTGCAGTTCATCAGTGACGAGATTATTTGGCCTATATTTTTCTTTATGATTGATGGAGGTGGTTACGACTGCAAGAGTTTAATGTATGACTGGTTAAGCGTTCATGCAAATTTGGCTCGTCGACGTTCTCATCATTTTGTTATTTTATCTCTCATGCTTTTCATCACAAAACAAAATTTTAAATGAGAAGTAACATACATTTACAGGATGTCAACGGCTCTGGCATGCAGTTATGGTCAATTTCTCTGCAGGCATTAACTCAGTGATGACCTAATTTTCCTGTCACTTTGTGGGGGGTACTACGTCATCGCTGTCTGTTAAAGAAAGGGACGGGTACATGTGAATTGAATTTGAAGGGCAAACATGGTTGAGCAATAAGGTGAGCAATCTTAAGACTGGGTACACTTAACCCATATAGCTTCAACTCAAATTTGACTTGTTTTGAAATCCCCCCCGAAATCCATTGACATTTCATCTTTTATACCCGTTGGATGTCCTTTGTGTGGTTGGTCAGCCCGTATCAGTAGGGTGGAGGTGGGGTGGTTACATATTCCATCCACTGCACATGCTTCAATCTTCCTCTTATCAATGTGGTGACTGAATGGTCGAACAGTTCCATATATGTAGGATTATGAGTTGTATTTTCATTAAAGATAAACAATCGTATTTTATTGTGCTTGAATTACGTTATTTTAACTCCATATTTGTTATTCTGAAATGTTCAATTCATCTCCGAGATTCAAAGGTAGACAAAGAGACATGCTTGATAATTACGTCACGGTTAGCAGGGTATAGATAGAATGATCCCGCGAAAACATATATGTGCATAATTAAGGACATAGACATTTTTATTAAAGAGAAAGGCAGGGAATTAACAAAACTCGAAAGTATTTATGTTTATAAGTTAGTCCAAAGGCAATTTTATTTCCCTTGAGACTAGTCGTAAACTTGTAATGGCAAGACAAACACAGCCGATATGATACGTCATATTATGAAACCTTTCAGCAAATAAAAGAACTTTTCCACTTTTTCCTGTCTAAGCTCGTAAAGCTTACTATAATAGCAACAAGCGAAGAAACAGTAACACCACATGCATTAAAGAATTGAGAACTACGTATGAATTTGTCTAGGAATAAACTACCTAGAAGTTCATTTTAAGTTGTGAACGGCTGAAACACCGAACTGACTGCGGAAAGTATGCACGGTCTATTTAAACTGAAAGAAAGTATAATTAGGCGTGAAATGACTGGTACTTAAGTATATTGAAGCGCATTTCACGCCTAATAACGCGTTCGTTTAACTCTGGGGTTTGATATGAAACATTGACATTTACACACAGCCAGGTTGAACTGCAATATGACAGTATAGGTATGAATTTCATACACTGCTATGATGGCAATCCTTGAATGTAGGCGGCATTAGTTCCTTTTGTTCCTTAAAACAACTTTTACACTCGTTTCCTACCAAATAAGGTTCAATGGCAGCAACTGCTCGTTTCGTGTTTACCTTCTTATCCAGAATTTCAAGCTTCTCTTCCTTTATCAGAGTTCTTTTTACCTTCTGTTTTTCACGTAAGTTATATTAGCACAGTATACCAAGTCATTACCATGATTATTTGCAATACAATAAGAAACATTGGCTGTAAGGTTATATGAAAATATCTTGAGTATGAAATTTAATCGCACCTTTGAAAAGAATGTTAGAAAGTGTTCACATACGACAACAAAGTAAATACAGTGCTTATCATTGTAAAATAAGCCGGGTGTAAAGATAATATTATTGTAAGTGTAAACTTACAGACAAGTTACTTTCAATTCTATCAATTCTTTCGATTCTAGCAATGTGACAAACATTTTATTTTCTTACACTTCGATATGCAAACAAATGACTCGCTTTTATCGACATCTTAAAACTGAAAACAAGTTTGTCAATATTCAATGAGTGTGGTACATTAAATCTTGCCTTATTGTGATCTTTAAAACATTAAAGTCGATAGTCTCGTAAATGATCATATGGGTATTGTAGGTAGCCCTTCATTATATAAGCATATAGACAACTATTTCAGGTATCCCTAAATAAAAAGTCAAACATACTATTCATTCTAAACATATTGATCTGCTAAATTCGATTAGATCAATAGTCGACATTCAGATATTACTAAATACAATATAATATTTATTTTGTGAAATCAAAGGATTACAATTTCAGTTTTGACTGCTTGCCTAAGGAAGCATTTTCTGTTTCAGAATTATTTTTCTGGACATATCATACCGTTTCTTTTACTCGAATAGTCGAAGCTGGGCGTATACCGATGGCACGTGTTTACCAGCAGTAGTCCCTTAGCAAAGATCAGCCCGCAGTGTAACAAATTAACAGCGAATCAGCCCCTTATATGCTTTTAATTAACAATAGATCGGACCCTTAGGGCATTGCTATCAATTAAAAGTTGATCAGCCCATTGGGGCAGTTTTATAAATTAACAGTGATTCAACCAATTAGAGCAGTGCTTTTAATTAACAATAGACCAGCTCCGTAATTGGGACGGTGCTATCAATTAACAGTAGATCAGGCCATTGGTGCTGCAGTGGTGCAACTTAACAGCTCAGCTCATTGGGGCAGTGTTATTTATTAAACATAGGTCAACCCATTGGAACAGGGTTATAATTTAACAGTGGATCAGCCTCTTGAAGCAGTGCATTTGATTAACAGTAGATCAGCCCAACGGAGCAGTGCTATCAATTTACAGTAAATAAACACATTTTCACACTTTTATTACTCGACAGTAGATCAACCATTTTGATAGTGTTTTAACTACAACAATTAATCAGCCCATCAGGGAAGTGTTATTATTAACAATAGATCAGCCCATGAGTAGTGTTGTTAATTAACAATAGATCAGCCCATCGGGGCAGTGTTATTAATTAACAATAGATCAGCCCATCAGGACAGTGTTATTAATTAACAATAGATCAGCACATTTGGACAGTGTTATTACTCAACAGTAGATCCGGCCATTGGCTCAGTTTTGTTAATTAATAGTAGACCGACTTGTAAGTGTTTGCTTCGCACATATATTAATCACGAGGGTATTTTTTCTTGGAGCATTGTCTTTATGATCAGGTACTACGTGTTCACCATACCATCTTTACGGATACCTGTACATATAATCACAGTTCACCGATACATAGATAACCAAAGGAAAGTTATCTTCATCTGGCATTGATTTACATATTCCCAGTATGGTACGGATAAACCAGTCCACCAGCTTGTGTGCAAGTTGGGAAGTAGGCGTAAGGTGCAAGATGGTAAGGACTGATAGGTGTCAGTTGTGGTCTATGGTGATGGTGCAATGGTGTAATAGCTGAATAATAGGCAGCCGCAGCTGCTGGTGCTAGTGGTACAGCCATTCCTGGAGGAAGATAAGGCTTCGCCGCCATTTTGAGTTTTTCTAGTTCTGCTTCCTGTAAACGTTTTGCCTTTGCTCTTCTGTTTTGAAACCATATTTTAACTTGAGTCTCTGTTAAGCTTAACGAAGCAGAAAATTCTGCCCGTTCGGCGATAGATAAGTACTGTTTTTGACGAAATTTCCGTTCTAATGCAAGCAATTGGGAGGTTGTAAATGGTGTCCTAGGTTTTCTGTTTGTTTTGTGTTTTCGAAGAGTACATTGAACTTTCGTGAAAGGTCTTGGTTCTGGTGTACCTGGCAAAGAAAGAAAAAAAAAACAAATAAATAAATTGCAGTTTCATGAAAAGCCTACAAATATCACATCGATTTAAAAATAGGTTATCTGTATGAACTGCAAGCAGTGACGGTGAAAATGCTCTACACACTAGTGCACTTCGGAAATCTCAGTGGGGCAAGTACCGTAATTGACGTACGTGATCAAGAGAAGGACAATTGAAAGCTTGTCACGTTTTTATAGAATTTTTTTTTTCACAAATATCGGTGAATAATTATTTTACTTGACCAAATTATTGGTCTAGTAATTTTTCCCTACGCCAACGCCATCATATAAACTTGAAAGTCAAAAGGAAGTAAGAAACATATGTAGCAAATGCATGACTTTGTGCCAACGTGACACATATGACGTATAACACTTGAACAGGTACACCCTTCACAGATGTTATCTTGTGCGGAGACTGTAATACAGGTAACCGTACACTTCTGACTGCAAACTGATGTACTGTCCTGTTAGTCTCTTTCCTTGCAGTGTCAACATGGTATCGAGTTGAGTTTGTTTTTGTGCACTTAAAATTTGCGAGCTTTGCGCAGAAGCAAAAGCCAAACAAATGTTCTTAGTCAAGTCAGTTGCCTGATTACAAAACTGTCCGTAAACCGAAGGCAGTAATTGTATTTCGAAATGTTCACATCAAATTTCCCGCTCCGATTTTTTGTTTCTTTTCGCATTAGATTATTTATTTGCAATATTTTGAAGAGGAATACTGTTTACATAATTGTATTGCTTCGGTGAGACAGCGGTGCACTAAAGTATTTGAGGGTATTGTGATATGTGACAGCACACAAACGCATATTTCTTTACAAATGTATCAGCATTGTGTACAAAAACCCCATAACAGTATTACATCGCTTCATAATCTACATTTTATCTCGATTGCAACTGGATGGTACTTTCGTCCATTTCAACTCAGTCTGTATATATGTTACCATAGGTCAGCTGGTATCAGTGGCTTTGACAAACACTTACAATGGGAATGAAGCACTTCCACGTCAGATAATCTCTCCGTTTTACACTTATTCTGCTGCTGTTTTTTCGTAATCGCCGGGTAACATACATTAAACTAAGAAGTGTGCTAAATAATACACGATGCTGTCCAGTCAGATGTAGTTTTGATGATTAAATGAGAACAATATACAGTAACGTTTGATCTCACCAAAATATTAGGTTTCTGTGGATGTATATCAGCAAGTATACCATAATAAAATAAACAACTTACAATGTTGTTGTGTATCCATTGTATGACTATATTTTTTATTGTTTAAACGAAATAGTAAGCTCCTGCAGGCAACGGCATCGTCTCATGTATGGATAAAAAGCTTACTGTCAAAATAAATAGGCCTAGAAGCAAACAGCCTAGTATGTTAGAGAAAGGAGTAGCGGTGGAAAGAGAAATTCGTAGTACTTTTCCCCATATGGTATTTGAGAAATGATTTTACGGATAATGGAAAGAATAATATACTCCCCATAAACAGTGTTATTTCACTCTCTCTCTACAGTTTCTTTACTACAGTTTGAGAATTTTGGTTTACAATTTTAAGACTTATTATAATGATTATCTTTAAAATGCCATGTTTATATACAGGTTTAGATACCACTGCAATGAAAACAACAACAATAATAATGATAATAACAACAAACTACCATAATAAGTGATAATGAAGTAACAACAATAATAACACTGCTAGAGAAATGGAAAGAAAAATAAAACAGACGAATATCTAATAATAAAATGTTAAAATAGTCATCTTGAGTCAATGTCCCTTTTTTGTTATATGTTTAGGACTAACAATTGTTTTTTAATATTTGTTTCGTAATCTTGTTCTATCTCCCATTTATTGCAACTCTAAAGCATTTAATTTGATATTCTATTGAGATGCTAATGACAACGACTATGATTTTATGTAACTTAAACCCATACGACATAGATTACTGTTTCAGTGACCAGTTTCTCATACATCGATTCAGTTCAGTCTGCCCTGCCAGTAGGGTATATAGGAAGCAGTTTCTGGTGCACAATATATCAGTTAACAGCTATTACTGAGCAACCACACACTGAAGGAACTCCATTCACTCAGTTACTGTATGTAAATTAATGGTAAAAAGCATAAATGACAAGTTCTGGCCAAGAATAATAACTGCAGAAGTTTGCTTGCATGGGGAACTGGGAATGGAATGTACTATTCTCTATTCAAGAAGGAATTAAACAATTGGCCCAGACCTACATTAGTGTGGAACGCCAAAAATGTTGTTTCATTCATTGTTGTTTCAACTTATGTTGTTGCTTTAACTTACTCTGTTTCGACTTCCGTTGTTGTTTCACTTAGATTGCTGTTTAAGCATCATCACATCTATTTTGGAACGCAAACTTTACTCACACATAGCTAGTGATTAATTTGTCGAACGGCGCCGACACCAATGTGACCTAAGTAGAAGCAACGACTGAAGTTCAACAACAACGGAAGTTTAAGCTACAATGAAAGTACAAACAACAACGTAAGTTGAAACAACAGCGTAAGCATGTCCTTTTGGGGTTCCATACCTTAGTTTTTTTGTTAAACAAGTGACGCTTGTAAGTCTCACGTATATACATGATGTTAATGTTGTCTTAAGTCATAAAATACATTGACTTGATCATAAACTTCCTTTTGCAGGCATAATCAACAGGTTAGCCTCATCTGAACAACATCGACAACATACCTGGCCTATACTGTTACCAAAATAGTTAACATCATTGACGGGAACAGAATCATTTAACCTATCTATGTGATAATCGTCCTATATATCAGAACACGCAGTCAGTTGTCTGCAAGTAGGCGGTAAGTTCGCGTTCAGGGGATTGTAAGTTCGGGTTAGTCAGGTCACATTGTTAGGACTAGTGTAGAAACAAACCTGACCTGACATATTCACAAAAGGGCCACACAGATGTGCCGCAAGTGTACCAGAAGTAGCAAAGTCTGTCTTTCACTCATGCTCTGGGAGCCATGTGAGTGATGACCTCGTGAGTGACCAGACATACGGTACCGTAGAAAACGTAAAATAGAAATTGCTAGGAACTTTCACAAAGAGTAAATGGCAATTTAACACTCAACGTACACTTGCGTATCGTTACCACTACCTCTGAATAGATGTACTGGTTGCCTCACAAAATATCATCAAAGAAGGAAAAAAAAGTCACAATAAGGAATGTAATGACATCACATACTGAGAACGTAGTTATGACGAAGTTATCGTCAAATACATGGAGAACACGCATGTGATGTGATTTCTGTCGTATTACTGTTTTATGTTATTCAGTGCTTCTTTTGTTTTCTTTTTGTTATTTGCTTCCTTACTATGATCCTTTACGTCCACTCAAAGAGTTATTAGTTACGTCACGATCACAAATCATCTCTTTCTTGCTGCAATTTGCACGTACCAAGTATAACTTGCTTCATGTATGAGTTTACAATTCATCCATTATTACGTAAATTCCAATCTCCTAAATTTCAAAATTGCATCGCTTTCTTATGATTATAAGAAATTACAGGGGAATATTATGAGGGCCATTGTTCTGCAATATTAACGCTCACCAAGTCTCAGTACTAATTCAAATACTGAATCACAATATTTTATGATCCAAATACTAACATGTAAAAATTATACTTTTTTCTTTCTTTTAGAAGATTTGTTTGAAGTAAAATGACTAATACGACCTTGACAAGATATGCCATAAACAACACCATGAAGGCCTCTTCTCTTAACAGCTTAATTTCAGCCAGCAGTGACAGAAATTAATTACGAAATTATAAATTACAAAGTCATCAGTCACCGGACAGGGTACACACTCTGGCATCGGTCATACCATCTGTCAGACAAGTTATAATTATTGGGATCAATAATAAGCGAATCTCTATTATCCTAAAATTCATGTTCTCCTGTCGTATCTAACATAAAATAATTGATGCCTTTTGGAGACGGATAGTACAACAGATTGGAAGGCGAAGAGGTTTGTACATGGTACTACAGACAGCTATAAGGTGACTCACATATTTTATGGGATGTACTTTATGGTGTTAAAGACAAGTCTGGTAAATATCAAAACAATTTAATTATTTATCATTGTGTTCTATACCAGTATTTCATTGTTTTCGTTGCTTTAATTCGCTATTAAATTTACTTTTCTTTTAACTTTTTTGCCTTTTTTTTATCTATTATGCTTTCTTGTACAACAATTGAATGTCTCATTTGGGAACAGTAACGTTCATTCTTCACAAAGAAAGCTTCCCATGTCTTTTGTAAAGGTCAACCATTCACAGTTTTTAAAGATATTAAAATTTAATACATCCGTAAATGTGATATTGTGCTGTATAATCCACAGGCACTGACCGGGATACTGTGTGTTTAATACCTGTCCAGTGGGCGACCTTCCGTGTGAAGCGTTGAACAATATCATCGGATAGGAAAGATGATCACTATAGTTGCTAAACAATATCCCAATTATCAATATAAGAAAGAAAATTCATTGCTACCAACTCCATTCTTTCATTTATTGCAAATCTTAGTGCAACCATTACACAAATAAATATATAAGCCCTAATAATCTTTGTTTTACAAATTCAATTGAATAATTTCACGGTCCAGTTAGAGGCTTAAGTTTAAAACATATACAAGAGTTGACTTTCCAAGGTGAAATGAGAACCTCACAATAGGGTTGATTAACCTTCAAGCCTATTCACAATTAAAATTTTGTATGATCGGACTGCAACAAACGTATTAAGGAATGTCTATTAGCCAAGCAATCTTCAATGCAGTAATTAACTTTAAGTTGTTTTAACTTTAATACAAGCAGGCCTAACTTAATTTAACTCGAAAGGAGGTTCGTGCATGTATATAAACACGTTAGGTAAGTTTACGTTTGGGATACAGCGGCTGTGAGCTATCGTGTATCGACAGGATCTGCCCATCAGAAGTTGAATGCCTCTATACGCTGTACAACGAAAACTACCCTGTCGATATAGAAATATCGAAGTTAAGTCTGGATAATTTAGTTTCAATTTAGTGTCTTTGCTGAAAACGAGTTTAACAAAAAAGAAGATATTTAACTGTTCCATAAAAGACAACATTGCTATTCCTTTTTTTTCCACCGCAGCTTTAAGTTTTGTAATTATTGCTCATATTTTTCATCTTTTATTGTTTGGTGTAACATTGTTACCATAGTTATCATGATGTCACGTTAGTCTGCTCATCAGAGTCTATGATCTCTGATAGTTCTGATAGACTACTCAAATAACAACTCCATGTCCCACCCCACCCATCTTTCTTCCCCTCTCTGTGTCAATCTCTCCATGTACTTCTCTCTCGGTCCCTTCCTTTCATTATGCCTTTACTCTTTCTCTTTGTGTGTTCATATTTTCATCTTTTAGTTAATCCCAGTCTACAGTAGCTTGTTGCCATGTCAACAAAATAGTTATTGATATGTTGATCCCTGATCAATAAGTATTACAAAACAGTCTAAAACTTTATAATGACAATTTTTATTCACTCATCTTTTTCGTCACTACAAGAGTCGGCACAGTCGTTTCAAAACATTCCTCCATTCAGATAATGTGCAGACCATGAACGTTATAATGGAGTTCCCTCAGTTGACTGTAATAATACAACAGAATAAATGTTAACTGGCGATAAAGTCACCATTTCGTTGAAGAGCAACTGTAGCAAAATAGAAAGTTGCGCTTATCCTACTTGCATTGCGATTAAAACTTATATCAACGCCATTATATATCTAAGCATCTCATTGCACCTACTTTCAGATTTTTCCTTGTCAATCTCAATAATTTTGCTCTATCTGTAATAGTGTTCACTAGAATATTCACTCAACTAAGACGTTCTACAGGTGCTCGGTAATTGGTTAGAAATTGATTCTTGTTCTTTTTGTCCAATGGTTAAGAAGAATGGTTAAGAAGAACTGAAGTGAAATAGAGAGAGAGGAGAAAAAACACCTTTAAGGCTTGTCGATTGTTTATGCGTTTGTGAATTGTATAGTTATGTTTATTATTAGTATTGACTGAATATGTGCGACAATGCGCTCAATGCGTTCATTCATGAATTTATTCATAGCACGAAGAAGCAATCGAAAATATATATTTCATTTATCAAAAATCCGAGAATTGCAAAGAACTGTTTTTTTTTTNNGTGGTACCACGTAGACAACTAATTAAAAGAGCCTATTTCGTTTTGTTTTTGATTCGAGACTTTCCAGAAATATCACGACGAAAATGACGATACATAGTAGCATGAAGATGAATCGAGCATGAAAAAAACTAATAACGGCGGACCAATCCAATCATCTTCGAATCCCAAGGGTCCCCCCACCAATATAATCAAACCAAAAGGACGGAGAACGTGGGACGGAGAACGTGAACTTATGTTTAAGTTAAGGCTTGATTTAAAATTCTTCACAAAGCCAGAAACGACATTAAGTAACATAATTACAAACAACATTTATTATTATTAATTATGCATATGCACGAGCGTAATATGTAACTTCAAAGTAAATTAGCGAGATTTTATGTTTGTATTGTTTCATAAGTGACAGTGCAACAATGATCCTCGCCAACCCCCAACCTCCCCCGAAGTGTTATTTTGGCGAAATAAGTAACACTATACAATTTAATGCATGAAGAAATGCATTAAGTATCCGTTTATAATAAATGCATGTAATTGTTTTGCATGATGTTGTAGCTCATTTAGTAAATTTTTAGAGAGTTTCGTTGATTCCCAAAACTATATTGGCAATTGGGTAAGACATAACAGTTTCACCCACTGTAAGATACTCCGGTAATATGTGATAAACTTCTTTAATTATACATATGCTAATTCGTTCATTCTCACTATCTCCTGGTTATCAGCAAGTATGAAATTTGTGAATATTTGGGACTGTGATTTTGTCAATTGACTTGTAAACCAATTGGCGAAGAGAGTTTTGGCAATGTTGAGTTACTCGATTTCATACAACGATACAACTTCACCTTTAATGTCTGACATTGGAATTAACGGGGTTCAGGTGCAATATCACAGAAATATCTTCTAAGAAGCAAAAGTGTAATGTAGGGGGGGGGTTCCTGTGAAAAAAATGCAATTTTATTTTCTTACTCCATAAAATCATTATTTGTTTGCAGATAAGATGACGAAAGTTGGTACATCATTGTCACAGTTTTTTAATGTTTTTTTTCTTTCTTGCCAAAGTTTTCACATGAGAGTAGAACTATTTCTATACAATCTATACAAGTGGCATAGATGTGGCATTGTACGCGGCCTATTTGTTTGTGGTTATTTTGCTTTTATTGCACGTGTCTGTGTATGTACAGTATGTATCTCACTGTCAACAATGATTAATTGTTATATGCAGACCAGATATGTGGTTTCTCTTTCCTTCACTGCAAGAAATGGTTTGCGTTAATTGGCCTTTCCACAAATTGTTTTGGGAACAAACAATTCAACATCCTCCCCTCCCGTCTAACCCACCTTGTCCTCTTCCAGGACTGGAATGCGTTATCTTGCATGTGTTCTTGAATATCTCTTTCAATATTTCAACAAAATTTGAATGGTTACCGCACCCCACCCCAATGGAAATTGAAAAAGGAGGGGGAACACTGTATCATTTCAGAATATGAACTTGAAATTAATAAAACTAAGTCACACGTACATTTTTATTCTTTTTTATGTTTTGGTGACTTGTCTATTTCTCATTCTCGTCCAGGACTCCCCAAATACTATTCATACCATACAGCTTGTGGGTTGCCGTGCATGTGTTTGATACATTCACTTTTGTAACTATTATATTTACGCGTGGCACCTAACGGTCTGTTAGTCTCATGGGACGCTATCGCTTCCTACGTTGCCGGATACTTCGCCTTTCATATAGTCAATGTGTAACTGTAATAATAGCAATTTTGCAAAAGTTCTATTCATCTTGCAGCTCTGTTTTCGTATTAACAAAAACAAAGATTATCAAACTATTTCTCTAAAACGGAGTAGGCTATTTCCTCCTTCGGACGACGAAAAGACCGGTTTCTTTGTTAAGTATGCATGGGAGGCTGTATATTATGTGTATAACAAAGAGGTAAAACACAATATTGTGCATGGTATTTTAACGTTGCAAATAAAGTTAACAATAACAAACGTCTGCATTAAGAATAATCTAAAAATAAAAAAACTGCTAAATTTCAAAGGCCAAGGACTTACACATCGCCTTGTTGATACTGTAAAATGAGAGCACAAATGAGCAAAAATATTTGGCCCTAAATTACAAGTTTTCAATAAAGTGACAATAAAGCAATTAATTCACAAAGAGAAAGGTTTAGGCCTTTACTCTGACAAACATCACTA
>VJOZ01006626.1:3446-16924 GCA_009801055.1 Stichopus horrens | reverse complement strand
GTGGGTATTCATGAGTGACTATCATTACCCCTTGCCTCACTAATGCATACATTTGAGGACGATCGGAGCATGGGTCAAATGTATGCATTAGTGAGGCAAGTGGTAAGTATATGTCTACAATGTGAACATCTCAAGTTTTTCTTGTTCTTTTTCCTTGTCGTCCTCAAAGAATATTCCATCTGTTATGATTCGAGAAGTTTTAAATGTTTGCACTGCAATCTAAGTACGATCAGCATGTAGCTGACACAAAAAGCAGGAATGATGATTGCTGAGTATTAATTTCTGCAACATTAGAACTGTTTACATTTCACATTCAGTTAGTTGCAGATATTTATCCCAATGCCTTTGGCTTTTAATCTTAGCAGTTTTCATTTTCTTGGGCAGGCGTTCTGTATCAAAACCGTTACAAAGATTGGAAAAAATGAGCCCAGACGAGAGAGAAAGACAATTGTCAGATGAGTATGATGAAATTTCATACAAGACTATTTTATTCCTTCTAAACTGTTCTTTGCTGAACAGTCACAATCTAACTGACTATAGTTCTGTCTTCAGTTGATTATTCTTGGTGTAACAGAAGTGAGTATGGCACTCATGAGACGTGTTACCAACTTAAAGAGGACTTTCATACAGTGATTCAATATGGCCACCATGGTGTCTCTACACAATCACATCCAACTTCTCAGATGAGATAAACCAGTCTAGTAAAGTGCAATGCTGGGAAGCAAATGGTATGAAGTGGCCACGATGCAATAAACAAGGTTAGTATGTCATTCACGTAAAAACATTATGATGTATTGTTGTGTGATCTTTCAGAATTAATGTCATTCAGGAGTAATCCTGTAAAACTAAAAGCAGTATGTCAGTAAGCAGTAAGATATGAATGTTAGTGATTCAAAACATCTACTTGTTTGATCTAACCCACTAACCAGTTTCTTTAATGTTGTCAATCTGTATGTTAAATGGTATTTTCCTTGTCTTAATGGGATAATAAACCCATTCCATATATGATTGGAAAATGATAAAGGTAAAAGTACACCCCTTTACAATCGGCATGTTTAATCGGGGACAGACACCCATATTTATTTTACGCAACTTCACTAGAATTCTCCATGACCCACCTATCCCACCTTGCAACCCCTGGCTATATCCCACAACATAAAATAAAGCATTCACTCCTCTTCACACACAAAAGAATTAGAAAATGTCACAAATAAACAGCAAAGGAATGAAAGATAAAAAGTTTTTAAATTTGGTTTGAAACATGCTAGTTTTTCTTCAAGACCACATGCAAGCCAAGACTTCAAACAAGTGGTCCGAAGCGAGATGAGTGGGATGAATCGGGAACACAAAACCATCTCTGGTGAGTTTGCATGCCAGGCAACAAGCCTAAGGTGATTAGAGACGTGGGCAGTGCCGATGGTTGGTGTGATCTACTTACGGCACCGCTATCGGCCAGGTTTGATGTAGCTAGTAGGGAACTCTCTTGGGGTGTGCTATTCTCAGACAGTACCTTGTTCTCGTCAGAAAGTAAAGGTTTGCTCGTCTGATTTGCAAGGCCATCCCTCAAGGCAGCTTGCTCACTGTTGGCAGACTCCGAATCCTGGTTGTCGTTCGAGTTGACAGAGATTCCCACCTTGTGGACGCTGGTCGGTGTACCCGAGTGGTTGGTGGCCGTGTTCTTGGCTGCTTCGTTCTTGCTCACGATGAAGTATGTTTTCATGCCTGCAAAAGTCGACAAAAAAGATGGAAATAGTAAGTATACTGAGAATTGACTTTCAAGTCACATGAGCAAAAATGCAACGCCGACCGACTCCGAAGCTGTAGTCATATTATTCATAAACACTGATTTGAAAAAGATTGGCACATCACTCACATCAACCATTCTGCACAACAGATATCAACACAGCCCACTTTTCTCCTTAACTAACCAACCCTTAAGAAATTAATCAAGTGTCTGAGACTCAACTGCACAGAGACATTTTAAATCCACAAATGGCTCTTAAAACCATTAAAAATCACGGATAGGAACATCATGATTTACCACCTCCTCAAACACCGGCAGTTCGACATTTTGAAATAATGCACGTTGGACCATAACGAAGACCGTAATGCAGTGAACGATGATCTCGTAACGACACCGTAAACGTTGACACCTGTTGGAATCATTACATCTCCACTGTATCTTAGCGACGTCAGATCGTTTATTTGCTGTTAATCGGTTTACATTCCTTGCACATATACAGTATCAATTCTGTATATGTAAGGACATGACTTGGGTAATTGGAGCATATCTAGACATTAGCTGTGCTTCATTGCCGGCAGGAGACATGGAAATGTATTTTTTTGGTTACATAACCTTGTGAAGTCTACCATGTGACAAAACTTTTACTTTTCAAAGGAACTGTACTTCTTTCAGCCCAGTCAGGAAGATGTAATCTTTACATACAACAAGAATAATATCTGCTTTAGTTTTAAAAGTATCGTGGACTGATTGACACTGCACTTCTGCTGAAAAGTGAACTTAGTTTAAAAAAAAACAGATAAATCTACGCATCATGCACTAATGCAAACCATTTTGATACCCACGATTTACTTTACAGCTAACAGCTGCTTGCAAATAGTTACCAGGATTTTAGGCCTCTAGGTTAATTTTCTTTCACTAAAATCTTGCAATTCCTTTGTCTTGTTATGGCTGTACATATCCACAAATCATTCAATCAAAGGGAAATTTAAGGAGAATTGTAGGAGAAAACTATGTCAGGAAATTGAGCTGTCACCCGACCTTTTTCACATAACTGGTACAACATTTAAGAAATCCGATACGATGCAAAACATGCCGCGTGCAGGTTCACTCTTTTCTAGGCCACTTTTCATCTTGTAGATTGTTATCAGTTAACTTCTGACACGAGTTTTAGATTGGTCATTCAGTTGTTAGAAGTACAATACCAGCAAAATACTGGCAGCCGTGAAATGCACATTGAAGAAACTCCAGCGAAATCCAACTGATGATGGTGAGCCCAGATTTAGAAGACAGGGGATCTCTGATTTTAGGCAACTTTGAGCGGGGTCAGGGCAAAAGTGTGAGCAAGATGTACGAACAAATCTGTCAACAAACAAGTTATTAATAAACAATGATTCTCCTCTTTAACAATCCTTCTCTTTAACTGACAAACACTACAATGGTAAACGTGATAATGGACCAACATTTGCTACTAGATACAAGTTAATCATTGTACTCATTGTTACCAAAATCATCATCATCATCGTTACTGTAACATCATCGTCTTGATCATCACCCTAACCATACCACCATCAGTGCCACCATCAGTATTATACCAACAAGTACATCACCAGAACACAAACAGCAACAAAACAACAGCATACCACAGCCAACATTATCAGCATATTATCGGTTTCATATCGCCATCATCATCACTGATACTATTGTAACATCAATATCACCATCATCAATACTACCATGATACTACCATTACTGTTAGCTCTCTTCTCCAAGGAGAGGCATGAGCAGCTACACTTGTGTGACTGGAATGGCACTAGATACAAATCAAATTTATTACTATTATTATTATTATTGTAATGTCATCACTATCAGTATTCATTCATTACTACAGTTTCATCATTATCACTAATGCATCAACAGCATCACTATCATCATCATCGTCGTCGTCATTATCATCATCATCATCACTTTAAGTAACTACAACTATTGCATCATCATCAAGATCATCATCAGCAGCATTGTCATTATTACCACCATTATCACCACTATCAGCAGCATCGCCATCCTGAGGTTTCTTGCTAACCAAACACACTGTTTAACAAGTACTTTTAACCATATTATGACATCAGTGGCTATTAGCAATATAATATCACTACGTACCCTGTAGTTTGATTTTGATTGTCTTTGTCTGCATCCAAACTGTACCAGGTCTCTCATTAAACGTTAATGTAGAACCCAAAACTTACATAAGCTGGTCTACACACAATATTACCTTACCTTATATTACCTATCTTTAACTTCATGTTCCACATATGCAAGAGAAAATCAAACATGTTTACTGTTCTTGTGGATGGAAGCCCTACTGAAGTGCACACTACTGTAAACCACCCACTTTTAAACAATATAACACACTGTTCTCTTTCTAATCATATAGTGGCTATATAAAGTAAATTGATAACAAGCACTCTTATAGGAAGTGACTTAAAAGAATATTTGAGATACTTTACATTTTATGCTTTCTATGATCTTCTGCCAAACCAACAATTTGGTGACAGTATGAAAGGTGGAAAGTAGGGGACACAAGGAGAAAACAGACTTGTATCCCCCAAAAGAAAGTATTGATGGGGTTCTGAAACATACTTCGGCTAGGCCATCAAGCAGCAAGAGTTGTTGTATGTTGCAAATATACAACAATACAAGTTGTTGTAAATAAACTGCACTATCAGTACAGTATATTACAGAAGAAGGGATAGTGAATAGGAAGTATACTAGTGTTGAATATTCATTTAGCCAAAACAACTCAGGATCATCGACAGAGCAATGTTGTGATCAGTTCGTAGGTTATTTGTAAATACAGTGCTTCCAAATACTACAATTCTAGATATTGACCAAGGAGGGATGACTTGAGTGGTATGTTTTTGGTACAGCAGTGAGACCTGCACTGTTGAATATTCATTCAGAAGGAGCTCATACTATAGTAAGGACAGTTGCTTTTCAAATATGATTTCTGTTTTTCACTGTTTCTATGCCAATCTTGTGGCTTTTAAAAGTAGTTACAGTCACTTTTGTTCATTAAAAGATGTAGTCCATTCTTGTAGAGCCTCACGTGTACATATAAAAATGAACAAAAAACTTAGCATCAAACACACTCTTATCTTTTTTATTCTTTCAGTACACATGCAATCAATTTAAGGTTAGGGAGGTGTTTTTTTTTTTCTCTCATTTAACCTCTTTTAAGGTTAGGGAGGTATGCTGCATACACCTCCCAAAAACATGTGAAAGAAATCATATGCATACCTTGAGGAACAAAGTCACTTAGGGAACACAATTTATAATATCATTATTGCAATTAGTGAGAAAACCCTAAACTTGGTTGCTCAAATTAAACTTATTTACCAATCAGGTGATGATAGGTCTTTGCAAAACACCACCAGCCACTTTCACAGTGCTCAATTTTCATAATTCAATATGAATAAATGAACTGTTTTGCTAGCCATCCATCCAGCCAATTCTTAATCCCACAATCTCCCGTACCGTGATGCACGCAGAGTCTAACTAGTTACCTCTTAACCCAATCGACAGTTGGTGTGCTACCAATACCGAACCTTCATCCACTTAGGTAGTCTTTTAGTTCGCTCCATTCAGAGCCAAGGACAGGGCAACTTGCCTGCTTAGACAAACAAATGTTAGATACCTGTCAGTTTGATCACCAGATAGAGAAATCCTCTTCCTTCAATTTTGCCATCTCAATTACAGAGAATAAAAGAGGGGCTGGAAATGCCACTCTGAATCAAAATAAAATCGTGGCACAATTTCCAGCAGCGGCAGTTTCCGGAAAGCTTTCGCATGAATATTGACACTGTGTGGATGGTAGTGCTTTCAACCATGGATGGAATACTAGCAAGTGGATTTTGCAAACGGTATTAAAACAAAACAAATGGAAAACAAACACCGCAGGTATGACAAATTTCTGTGGACCACTTAATACTACCTATAGTTCACCTTTTATCTCTGAGAAAACATACTGGAGCTGGACACTGAGATCAATCAAATTGACACAAACCAGTTACAAAAAGCTGACTAGTTCCAAGTGACCTCTAAAAATTCATGTAAGAATGTAAGAGTAAATTCTTGTACATACTTGCTTTTAATGTTACAAGAAAATGGCAGTCTACTGTTAGATGTGAGATCTCGAATCATTTCCACACTGGCACACATTTTCACATGTCCTTGACGAAAGTAAGACATTGCTCAGCAAACTGTTACAATGTACAGTACCTGCTTGAAACACCTACAGTACTGAAGGTCAAAGGCTACTGCACTCAAAGCAAGCCAACTTTTAATGGCAATCCTTCAACACGTGCAGATGGCGACGTCACACAGTATCCATGGAGACTAAACATACAATGTTTACATGAGAATTGATGAAACATAACAGAAGCATTTATTGTACTTTTTTCAATACTAGGCATCTTGATGACATTAAAATGGCAGCGACAGGGGAAGTTGACGACATTATTTAAAAGTGATACTGGAGGTCCCTTGCAAACAGATCAATGTCACAACTGCTTCAAGTTTCAATTCATGCATTTTTTTTCTTTTCTTTTTTTTTTCTTCTTCATTCACTTTTTAAAACAAGTAAAAATGTACACTTTTAAGCTTGATGTTGTTACAAAGAGAAAGAAGGGTGAAAGGGGATGATAATGGAATCAAAGCTGACATATACATGGGTTAAAGGTTACCAAATAAGCGGGTATGTTACAAAGAAACATATATCACTGAAAGTTTGATGTGACAAGCACCACTTGAGTACTCATCACCGTGGCAACAAAAACGGTCATAGCATTCAAATGATCGTGCCACATAATGATTGCTGCATCTTTTCATGCAAGCTACAAGATAGGATGTATGCCTATGTAGAGCCATGATCAAGAGATCCCAAATACATGATTCCCACTGCCATTAAGGAACAAAATGTATACTGCCACTCGAACATTACTTGAAAGCGAAGGGTCGGATGTCAGCCAATCAAAGTATTGCTTTAAATAAGAGACATCTTTGCCACTATTTGTCACGGACATATATCCTAAAACAAATCCGGATAGGACCCAGTAACTGAAACCTCTATCAATGTTTCGCCCCACGTAATCCCTTTTCCCGCCATTACAGTTCACGACACCCCTGTCGAGTATGTTACCATGCAGTTTCGCCGATGCTATAATTTACACGGTTTGGATTTTCATGAAAGACAATCAGTACCTGTCTCCACTAAACTACTAACCATCTAATTACAGAGCTTAAGCTGACTGGTAACCTTCAACATTGCCCATAACATATCCTAGGAGTGATCTGAACTAGTGTTCAAGCAATTATGCAGTAATGGAAAACAATGATTAGCGATTATTTTTATCATTATCTTTCCAATTCTGATTCTGATTTTTCAGTAAAGAGAAAACGCCCCTTTCCAGTCTCAAACCTGACGATGACGTACGCAAATGAAAACAAAGTTTTTTTTTTCTTGTTCTTCATGTATTCAAGTCTCTTGTGTATTACATCATTCTAAGGGCCCCTTTCTTTTCCTAGTCTACACGCAATCCAATTACGGTAAAATTATGAAGGTCTGTATTGCCACGACCTACGAGCCGTAAAAAGGCAAACAGGTTTTTCCCCCACTCCAAATGCTGTCCACACCACCTTGGTAGAGCAGTTAACATCCACGGTGCAACAAAGATGAAAACCCTTTTCAGCATACGCAGTTACGATCACAAGAAACTGTTGACATTGCTTCGAAACTCACATCTTCCATAAAAATGTTTCACAAGTCATATAAACTGATTTACATTGCATCCAAAAGTGTCTGTTGAAAAGGAATATAAGAAATGATGTGGAGTCCCAGCTCCAAAAGTTTACAATAATCATATCCTAACATGGTGAGTGTATAACAAATTAGCCTAACCAACTCCTCAAATGCCAAATTTCATCACCAAAGTGAACAGCTTATTGCTTTGCAACTTGTGAACTTCAGGTAAGTAAAGTAACGTTTAAATGATATTTTGTCGTTTTGTTTGTCAACAAAGTTACTTACATATATTAAGATTCAAGGTTAAGATTTATACAAAGATGGCACTATTGAAGGCTGTTACATATGCAGTTCTACGCATTACTCCCTCGTTTCATTCACTAGTGCTGAAGCTCATAGGGAACACTTGGTGACTTTTATATGTACTTTTCAAGAAAACTTGCAGAGCACTGTTAATGTGATTCATCTTGGTAATTTCAAAGAACTTTGGCAGTAACTTGGTGACTGATCCAATTAATTCTAGAATGACACAAAGTAACTTTGGCAACAGACTTTCTTTGAGTGATGCCAGAAGTTTTCCCATTGATGTATCCCACAAATAGGCATAAAACACTGTGACTGCCCTGATGGATCTACTAGTGTATCAAGTTTCAACATACCGTTTTACGTACGATGATGGTTTCTTTTAAATTTGATGTCGATTGCAATGTAAATGCTTAAAACATTAACAGCATGTACTCTTCCTTCATAATTTATTCTTTTTATACGTTTTCTTTCCTTTCTTTCTTTTTTTTTGTCTGAGGCATTTTCTGTGACGATTGAATGTCCAATCACAAATACAGATAAGTAAACCTGGCCCAACACCTGTTCAGGAAACATTTTTGCCACAAGCTTGTGGAGAGTTTTAAAATTGTGAATAGGAGTGGAAAAATTCCAAGAAAGATCCATAACCATGTGTACCATAGCAACATACACCTCCTTATGCCATGCAAGTACTGCAAAAACCAGCACTTATCAAAATGGCAACCCTATGTGGCATATTTTTTCACTTTTTATTTTCTTACATACAGAAGTTGGTTCAAGCAAGATTCTTTACTGAAGTATCCAGGTATAAAAGAGAAGAGCTAACAACAGTTGTGCACTGGAAATTTATGTAAACATGAAAAAGGTGCCTATACTACAGTACTTGTGGTCTCATATATTGGCATCACCTTATTAAACAGGCAGAAATATCGAGCGCTATATCCAACGCTCGAACTCGAAAGCACTTACACCTTTTACTTCGTGAAGTTGGTATTGCCTGGTGTCAGGTTTACTACACTGAAACAAAGCAATTAAAAAATAAAAAATAATGAAGCTGGGACCCTAATTCAAAGGACAAACATTGTTTACGATGTACAGATGGTCTCTGTATTTCATTTTTTGTAGTACAAGCAAAAACATAGGAAAACAGTCGCAACAATCATCCTTCCTTATGTTTTTAATAACCACGTCCCTTCTGGTATGCCCCCCTCTGGATCTACCAGTCATCATCGGATAAGTTAGCAGCAAAGAAACTTAAAAAGACTTCTCAACAAATGTCAGCTGTAATCAGGCCCATAACCATTTTACATTTATAGGGTGGGCCAAAAAAAATTGGTGTGGCAAGGCCCAATGGTACATGTGACATAATTAGTTTACATTTTTTCACTGTTGATTTGGGCAGTTAACATGGAACGTGGGGGGGCAGCTGAGTCTCCAAAAAAGAATTTTCGAACCAATGAGACACCCCTACATGCACTCAATTCTCAATGTTACACAGGCATGGATTTACACTTTGGGTTCTTCTTCTTTTTTTTTCTTGAAACTCTAAAATTATAGAATCAGCATCCCTTGCCCACCCCCCCTTGACCACAGGCCTGGCTATTACCATTCACTTCAAATTTATACGAAATAGCAGCACACATACAGAGACCTTAAATCTATGGGTGCACATGACTGTGCATGTCCCACGTCATGTTCTCATCTCCTTTTTACTACTTGTTTTTCTTAACTGTCACAAAAAACATAACTTCTTAGGCAGACAGACAGACAAAAAGAGACAAAAAGAAGCTCAAAAACCTTTCCTAGGAACTGGGAAATAATCTGCATAAAGTACAGCTGGCATGTGACGACTTTCCACCTAGCTCTCCTCCTCCTAGAATGAGAGGACCGAGACCGCGGCGGTGGTTAATGGGATTATCAGCCCATTCTACCATGACAACGCAATCCATTCCAATCCTTACAAAAGGCTTCACCCAACTAACCAGATTCCTGATACATGTCATCAATTAGGTCCAAGGGGTTCTTAATGCTTTCAGTAGCAGCTCCCAGAGTGTCAATCAACTTCTGATTAAGACTAACTTGATTTGCCATTAAGAATTACTGGGGTAAGAGGGAGAATTAAGAGACTGCGTAAAAGAAAAAAAAAAAAGAGAGAGAAGACGGAGAGGAATGGTATTGAAAGTGGGTTAGAATGAAAGATACGGCAAAAGTAATTCTCTCTCCAGTAACTTTTTTTGCTCTAAATAAAACGCCTGATGCAAGTCAAATCTGGTTTGGCTGATGCTTAAATACACTAGACCATCGGCGGGACTGACAAGCACATCCTGAGTAAAGTGCTGAAAATCACAAAGTTCTTACTCCCACTGCCCTGCAAACTCTTGTGGTTCAAAACATGGAATCAAAAAGAGAAAAGAAAGCAGTATGGGATGATGACCCACCGTAACTGTAGTCAGCGTTTTTGCCCACAAAGTACAACAGGTAACATATTCCGTTTAGTGCAGAGGTGGGGGGAGGGAAGGAATTAACGTGATGTCACAGTCAAGTAAGGATCACAAGAAGTGAGTCCTTGAGAGTCCCACGTTTAAAACATTACCAGAAGTGCACTACATGCATCACTTCACTTAATTTACATCACCTTAACGCTTCAGGAAGATAGAGCTGTATGTCTCCTTTCAAATCACTAGTGAACGTTTCTGGTGATTGACTAAGTAGGAAAGTACAGCTGGTGTTCCACAGTTTCACGGAGAGTTAAAAACATGACAAAAGTTTCACCAACTTTTGTGGTACATGCAAGCCTGAAGCTGAAGTGCCTTATCTCAGCCCAAACATGTGACAGCATTTCCAAACATGGTCTGTCTTGGTCTGTCGCACATTTTAAATCTTTAACAAACAGCAAGTGAATGATACATCGCAAAAACAAGAATATATATAAAAGTTTCATGGTGATTTGTGGCACACTAGGCCTTTTTTAAACTTAAAAATTATGTCCTCTCATCTTCCCTCCTACCACTCCCACCTCCCCCTCCCCGCTTGTATATCCACATTCCACCATTAAACCGATCACATGACACTATAGATCAGTATACCATTCTTTTATTCATTACCACAGCATCACTTAGCCTCGTCCTCGTCCTTTCAACTTGATTCAACGGTCTAACAACTGCCAAAGGGTGTGACAAGCAGAAAGAATGACTGCAGTGCAAACAGGTGCACACTGTAAACAAAATTCATCGTGTCTTTACCGCTTACTGTTACTTGCAGTCCCATCCCACACCTCTAATTTAGTACATGCAGGTTCTCCAGAAAGTTTACTTGCTGCAGGCAGCGACAGTCCTGTCGCCTGCCTTAATCGTTTGATTTACATTTCTGCCGCTGCATCCAAATTACAGTAATGGTTACAGAGTAATCCATCAGCGGGACCCAGAAGTGGTAGAGATTTACAGAAGTATATCTCTTGCAAATGATTAACGCACGATCTGTGCGAGGCCACCTTTTCAAAAGCTATCGCTCTGCGAGAATTCGACTCTCTCCAAGAATTGACTGGCGAATATACACAATCCCTGCGAAGTTGGTACTTGTGAGATTTCTGCATCCCAAATATTTGAAAAAAAGGCAATATCCAAAGTTCCTCAACTTTTCACACGGGCACTACTTGTACCACACTAACGTTTTCATTTTTTCTACAACTGCGTACACAGCATACATGTTTCAATCCTAGAAGGGTGTCCAAATGACCTAATGTGGTGTCAAATAATCTAGTATTCAAAATTTGCATAGCAGTTATGGGGTTTCTTGGGTATTTTGTCTCAAATTCAGAGAAAACACTGTTGTTGTACATACAAAAACTGCTACAAAATTTTCAATTAATGTAGCAATCTTATCATTTTGTGTAGCAAAATAAGATGCAATATCCTGGATAAATTATTTACGGCATACTGTGCTGTTCACATATGGTCACCAATGGGTAACATTACCATGGTGACGAAGCGCATATCATACAGTCACTCTGATATCTGGGTTTCAAATAATATTCCAGCAACATCAATACTTCTTCACAAGCCAATCCCTACTGGTAGCTTAATCACAGCCAAGAAGTAGCAATGAATATACAGCAGTTTGTGTCAAGACGGTAACTTTGGCAACCTTTACCGTTCCATTGTTCATGTGTGCAGTTTGAACTAAGATGTTGTAATTTCAAAACCCATGAGGTATTTGAAAAAGTGGAATACAAGGAAACTTCCACTTAATTCTCCAATACTTCTTCCATGTAGCAACATCTTGTGTCTCTGACTGAACCTACATGTCACCCACAAATAACTTCCTGCCAAGTAGACTTAAACTGGTAAAGGGAGGTTTTGATGGTCTTTCCCAAAAACTAAGTGGTATGGAAATTAACGAACGACAAACTCACCTCACATGCATCAGTTGCTCCCTCACGCCATCTACTAGGATAGCTGGTACTCCCTTACCTCATATAACCTATGCATTTGTGATACCGATAGCAAGAAGGTGGGCCTACGACCTCACTAACAGAGACCAAAGGGCCGCACAGGCAGAGGAACCCTCAATAGATGGCATGGTTCTGTGGTAGCAACTGATGCATAGGTTATATGAGGTGTGGGAGTACACGCTGTGAATTTGAGGGACTGAAAATAAAGTGTCCTGCAAGAGCACACCACCATTACCAATAATATGAAATCCCTCCATTACGATGAACCGAATGAAAAACAACAACACTGATTTTGGAAATTCTTACATTAATGCTAGTAGTAACTTTTAGCAATTGGGTGTACATGGAAAGCTGTAAATTGCATTAAACATTCTGCATTTGATAGACACGGATGTAACTTTGAAGAAACACGTATGTATCAAAAAATGAGAGAGGAGAGAGAGACAAACATAAGAAGATTACCCTTGCCAATCTGGTAACCCCTGCTATCCTGGTACCAGCAGAGCACCCTTTTCATACCTTAAATCCCTTCAAAATGCATTCATTCCTAATTTTGTTTTCCCACGCACCTCGCCCTACATCCGCAGCAATCTCCATCAAAAGTACAGACAAAATTTATTGAAGAAGACAAAATTCAGAGAGATCGACCTGAGGAAAGGCACCCCCAAGACAGCCGCTGAAATTCCAATTTGCCCTGCTAGTAACACTCTGACAGTTCGCCTGCTCAACAAAAACCGGTACACTGTACATCAGCATACATATGGCAGAGGCAATTTACCACGAGCAGCTTGTTCAATACATCAGGGACTTCGCAGGTGAAAAAAAGTGGTACAATTGACACGGCTACACTACTGTCATCTTCTTTTGTCACCGTTTCCATTAACATCCCATACCGTACATTTTAAGGTACTAAGCGAACAACTAAATGAAATCTCGTAGCTCTGTAGTCATAACCGAAGAGCTGAAGACGAGCATTCATCAGAAATTAGCCAACAATACTGACTGCTACTGCTGCCGTAGCTTGAAGGGCTGCTAACGATCGAACAAGGAAGGTGAACAAACTGTTCCCAAAATGATTGCACTGAGTTGTACTTTAACCGTGTAACTTTCGTGCAATAACCCCTTAAGATTGACAACCTCAATATTGATCTGACCAAGGGCAAAACCCAAAACCTCAAAGTGCT